>VNJU01009844.1:0-16413 GCA_008042675.1 Drosophila seguyi | reverse complement strand
GTCATAAGCTTGCATTTAGAGCCGTTTAAGTTTAATAGGTTTGCACTGCACCATGTTTGAAAATTGTTAAGATCTGTTAGTAAATCAGACTGGCAGGAGGCATCCGTATATTGCACGCAAAGTTTGACGTCGTCCGCATACATAAGTACTCTGGAGTTAGTCAGGACATTGGGCAGATCGTTAATAAATAATGTAAACAGCAGGGGACCCAAATGGCTTCCTTGCGGGACGCCAGAAGTAACCCTGAGAACATTAGATAAGGTGTTTTTAAATAGGACCTTTTGCGTCCTGCCATTCAGATAACTTGAGAACCAACTAAGAAGATCAACCGGAAATCCCATAAGGTCGAGTTTCCGAACCAGGAGAGAATGGTTGACAGAGTCGAATGCTTTACTGAAATCAGTATAGATTACGTCTGTCTGAAGGTTTTTATTGAAGCCCCTTATTATGAAGGAAGTGAGCTCCAAAAGATTAGTAGTCGTTGATCTTCGCTTTATAAATCCATGTTGGCATGGAGAAATAATTGATCTACACAGGTGCTGCAAGTGAGGAGTAACGATTTTTTCGAAAAGTTTTGCGATGGCCGACAACTTAGAGATACCTCTATAGTTATTGGCATCTGATTTGCTACCTTTTTTGTGGAGAGGAATGACAAATGATTCTTTCCAAATAAGGGGAAAGTGACAGGTCTGTAAGGACAGGGTAAACAATTTTAGAAGGGGATTGCAAAGGGCGTCAGCACAATACCTAAGCACACAGCCTGGTATTCCGTCGGGACCAGGCGAATAAACGGGCTTTACACGGTGAAGATCTGAAAGGATAGAGCTTTCGTTTAAATTGGGACTGAAAATTAAGTTTGACTTGGGCATGATGTAAATATAAGTCCGATTTGAGTCGGTGGAATTAGAGTAAGTGGTTTGAAAAAACTGCGCAAACAGATCGGCAATTGTCCGATAATTTTTTACGGTAGTATTTTCAAAGGAAAGCGAGGAAAAAAACTAAAACTGTTTTGGGTCCTCAGAGAACTGGGCCTTACAACGGGTCAAATAATTTTTGTAACACTGAGCGTTCAGCACAGTAAATCTCGACCGAGCAGATAAATAAGAGGAAAGGACAGATTGAGAACCGTTACGTTTATATTTAGAATACATATTAGATTTTTTATTTTTAAGGCGACTTAACTCTTTAGTAAACCAAGGAGGCTTATTCGAGGTTGAAGGATAGTATAACGGAACACATTCAGGAAAATATGAATTCATGAATGTAAAAAATATCCACGGCTTCAGCAATGTCAGTGCGCCTGTATAGATCGGACCCATTAAAATCAGATATGAGGTTATTCAGCCGTTCGAAGTCCGTCTTGCGAAAGCAGAGGACTTTTTTGGCTGGACGATCAGAAATATTCTTTAACTCAGTCCCAACTCCGATAGACACATCGAAAGTAGGTTGATAGGAACTTCGGGTAGCGTCAGCGGCGCCGCCCTGGCTAAACTTACTCTTGCCGGGTGTGAGACGAAACAGAGATCAAGCAAGCGCTCTAGGGAATTTCGTACATGATTGACTTGAGACAGCGAAATGTCGAACAAGCCAGAAATTAAATCATGCTTTGGGGTGGTTATTAGTGTATTGGAGTAATTGGTTGAGGACCAAATAGCCCCTGGGATATTAAAATCACCAAGACCTACTAAATGGTCCCTATCCGAAAGTCGATTGGAAACCATCTGAATTGCGGAAAGATGATTCCAATAAATAGGAAGTTCCGACATAGGAGGAATGTAGGAACAAGTAATAAAAATAGAGCTACCATTGACTGATAGCTTCACACAAAGGAATTAAACATCATTGCACTCCTCGAAAGTTATTAATTCAGACGCGAGAATGGAGTCAACCGCTATGAGGACACCACCAGGCCGCCGTTTCTTTTTCTTAGCTTCGAACTCTTTGACTACAACGTATTCAGGCCAGAATTTGGTCGAACATATTGTGTCAAAGAGTTCGTTTGGGACATTCATTTTGAAAGACGAAATGTTCCTGGCATAAGAAAAATTTGAATTTTTCCACCGTTATTTTGTTAATTTCGGCTCCAGTTTTGCCTTGGATAAAGGCAATTACATCTTCCGATGTCTGAGAAGGGGAGAGCCGTAGGTGGGACAGCTATAAGGGTTTTTGGCGATACAGACTGAATGTCTGCATTGCCAATGTCGGTCGGTAGTCCGGGCCTGACACCCTGGGCAGGTAAATTAATAGGGCTCTGAGGGGTCAACTACGGAAATCACCGGGGCACGGTCCCTCCCGCGGCACATTCGGGTAGCGAATCTTTTCTGCCTCTCGACCTCAGAACCCTTGGGTTCGGTTCTGAGATCGATGGCTGAGCCGAGGGAGGCTGCTGTTGGGAGCACGCAGCGGGGTTTAGGGATCCGTCTGTATGCTGCAGACCAGTTGCGGTTTTTTTGCGCCTAGGAGACTCATTTAATAGCTTTAGGATACTCAATTGTGTGTCCAGCGCCAAGAACATATCTTGAGTTTTACGAAAACTCAATTATACTTCTTAAAACCGCTTTTGGTTTGCCGCATAAAAGACATCATCTCTCTTTCAGCATCGCGTCAGGCCTCAAAACAGTACCGCAGACCGATGTTTTTCTTACATCGTCTACCGCCCGAGCCCCAACACCAATGCACTTGGCATGCATAATGTTGTCGCACAGCCAGCAGCCGATTGTAAGATCAGCAGAGGTAATAACCATTTTACAGGTTTCAACGACACAGACAATAGCGGACATTATTTGGACTTACCATTGTACCTTTGGGAAGGAGAGATAAGAGTGCAGCTGCACCGAAAAACGGGAGAGTGAGAGAGCGGGTGAGCGGGCGAGCGTGGGAGCAAGCTTTTCGTTTAGCAGTCGCGACGGCGCAAGCTAAACGGAGAAGGCACAAAGAGGAATGCAAAAAATGCCAAAGCAAACACTAGCAGCACAACTATAATGTGAAATTAATAATATTTTAATACACAAAACAGAATACCTGCATGCACACGAAGTGAACGGGATCTTTATTAATCACAAAATCAAAGAATTAGAATAAAACACCGGTTGTCTTTATCAAAAAATTACACAAAACGAGAGCGCAAGAAAAAAACACGTTTGTTCACTTGGAAGAGAGAAAGTTTTTTTGTTGAAGAGTTCAGAGGAAGGATATGACTAAGAAGCAATTGGAGGGATGAGTTGTGAAATAAAAAAAGGTTTGCAAGATCATTTACCAATCGTGGTGACCCATTGGACTCTTCAAGGACTATGGGAAGCAATCCTCACCAAGAGGACTTCCCGATCCTAGGTTCCAGTCTCCGTAAAAAGGTCGTCCAGAATGAGAGCCCCAAGTGTGCTGCCTTGGGATCTTTCCAACATTACGACAATGCTCATGGAACTTAAGAACACTGTAGACCAGCTCGCGCAGTCTATGGCAATGATCTCGCTAGTTGTTAGAGATCTCTAAATGGACCGGAATGCTCGTTCTCAACTGCTTCATCGCCAGTAATGCAGTGCTTAAAAATTGCAATATGGAATGCCAGAAGCATCCTTGCCAATAGGGAGGAACTTCTGGTCTTTCTGCAGCAGCACAGTGTTGACGTCATGGCCATCACCGAGACCTACCTTCGCACGAAGTCCGAATGCAGCTTCCCCGGATATGACCTTTACCGTACAGACTTCCCAGGATCCGTAGCCAGAGGAGGCGCCGCACTGTTAGTAAAAAGTGGCTTTAATCATTTCCACCACCCTCCATTATGCCTCAGTGCGGCACAAATGGCAATGATAACCCTGGTAACCTCCTCAAGTTCCATGGTCCTCCGATAGTTTTCGTACACTTCTTCAGCATTGGGGCGAAAGGTTTATTCTCGGAGGCGACTTTAACGCGAAGCATAGAACATGGGGTAACTTCAGAGCTGACCCGAGAGGCTCGGCGTTAGTGGAAGCCCTGGAGATTTCGCGCACCCAAGTGCTTTCCACTGGCAGACCCACCTCCTTGGATTTTGCAGTATACAAGGGAATCCAGGACTTCCGTTTGTCTATCCAGGATAGCCTGGATCTCAGCACTGACCATCTCCCACTAATAGTGCGTCTAGCCTTTCCTGGATGTCCAATTCCTGCCAAACATATGCTTCTTCCTCCTGGTGCGGATATAAGAAA
Source organism: Drosophila seguyi (assembly GCA_008042675.1). NCBI lineage: Eukaryota > Metazoa > Arthropoda > Insecta > Diptera > Drosophilidae > Drosophila > Drosophila seguyi. The sequence goes on along the minus strand of VNJU01009844.1, from coordinate 12,232 downwards.
ATTTAAGAGAGCACTAGAGGGTTCCATTAATCTTCAGATGGAAATAAACTCGGCGGAGGACCTTGATGACGCAGCTGAATTGTTTCTATCAAAAATAAAGGAGGCTGCGGATGCTGCCTTGCCACAGACGGGACCACATGGCGGGCATAACAACAAACCAAATATAAAAACCAAATGTAAAACATCGTCTAAGGAAAAAATATATATATAATATATATATATAAATATACAAACCAAATGTAAAACATCGTCTATGGAAAGAGTACGTCCGCACACTGAATCCCGAACTTAACAGGATACTACGGAGACTGGGAAACAGGATACGAAAGCTGCTAAATTTACACCGCCAAGAAACCCTTGATAAGGAGCTAGCTGATGCTTCGCATAATCGGGACACTAACTTCGCCCTTTGGAGACTGACCGGGAAATACAAACGTCAAGCTGCGCCGAAGTTTCCAATTAGAAAGCCAGATGGAACCTGGGCGCGATCCCCACTAGAAAGAGCAGAAGTATTTGCTGACAACTTGGAAAAGCGATTTACCCCGTTTCAGCCATCAACTCCCAAAAACAATGAGGCCGTCGCAGCCATAAATTCAGCTCCTTATAAAATGTCCTGGCCGCTTCCTCCTATAACCTTAGCGGAGACCAGAACTACAATCAAGGCTTTAAAAAATCGCAAGTCGCCTGGCCCTGATTGTGTAACAAACCGGGTAGTGAAACTCCTTCCAGAACGAGCGTTGATTTTCCTCATCTTGCTCATGAATTCTGCACTGAGGCTAGGGTATTTCCTGAGGATCTGGAAGGTTGCGAATGTAGTCATGCTACATAAAAGTGGAAAGCCAATTCACGACTCTGAGAGCTACCGCCCCATTAGCCTGCTTCCTGCTTTTGGGAAGGTACTGGACCGGTGTATATTATCACGCATCCTTGCCATCCCTGCTGTTAATGCTGCCATCCCTAAGCACCAGTTCGGGTTTCGAAAAGGCCATGGTACCCCAGAACAGCTGCATTGAGTGGGAAAATTCATTCTGGATGGATTCCAACGCAAGTAGTTTACGGTTGCAGCCTTTTTGGACATCCGGCAAGCATTCGATCGCGTCTGGCACACAGAACTGCTTGCAAAGTTAAAAGGCATCCTCCATCCACAGCTTGTGGAAGTAACCAAAAGCTTCCTTAGCGGCAGGGCCGGGTTGTTCAGGATGGTGTCGCATCCAGAGACAGGCAGATAGCAGAAGGAGTCCCCCAGTGGAGTGTTCTTGCACCCACACTGTACAACCTGTACACATATGACGCTCCAAAAATTCCTCGTTGCACACAAGGCGAAATGTGCATTGCCACCTACGCTGAAGACACCGCCATACTGGCACGATCGGAATGCATATACGAGGCTACAGACGACCTTCAAGTTAACCTAAAAAAATTTGAAAACTGGTCCTGCAGATGGAATATAGCTGTCAACCCCGCAAAATGTGCCCTGGCCACCTTCTCCTTGCGAAGAGACGTCTCTCCCGGTTCCTTCCTTCATGGACAGCTGATCCCTCAAGTCACGTTCGACAGAAGACTAACCTTCTCCACCCACATCACCCGTACCTGTGCCAAATTGAAGGAGGCGGCTCGACGTCTCAACTGGCTTACCCACCCCGCCTCGAAGCTTAGTTTGAGAAACAAGAGGCATATATACATGGCTATGCTCGCTGCAATTTGGCATTATGGGCTTGCCATCTACGGAATCGCTGCCGCAATACACCTAAGAGGATCGCAGTGTTCCAGAGGAAGTTTCTACGGAGAATTACCGGAGCCGAGTGGTATATTCGAAACGCTGACATACACAAAGAGTTGGACATACCCTTTGTAGGAGACGCCCTAAATAAGCTAGCAAAATCCCATAAAGCACGGCTCAGAAGTCACCCTAACCCGTTAGCTAGAAACACACGACTAGTCAGTTCCAGGAAAAGACTCCGGAGATTTACTTTCGCGCAGCTGCAGTCCCGTAGACTACATTAAATATGCAACCAGTTTGTTAAGCTAAATAATTAGATACATTTATGTATCCCTTATGTACAAATAATACAAATCCAAAATAAAATTAAAAAAAATATAAAAAAAAAACAGTTCGAAAAAGTCATTTCAAAACGAAGAAAATTAAAATCAATCAAGCTAGGCGCCACATCCCACACCACCCCTACCCCTCATAAAATAATTCAAAAGTTCTTAGGAAGATTACGACAAAGAAACAATGGAAGGGGTGAGTGGTGAATTAAAAAAGGGATCTTGAGAAATTCTTTCGAAACAAACAAACAAAAGGAAAGTCAATCAAGCCAGGCGCCGCAAAGGGATGAACCGCCGCACCATCTCACCCTCATAGAGAGGAAAATTTTCATTCCGCAGGTATCAAATAGCTAAAAATCTAAAACATCTTAAAATAATTCCCATTTTCCCAATAAAAAAAATTATTTTGTTTATTTTAGAATAAGTATAATTTATTTTCTCATGTACAATGATCAGAAAAGATGTTTTTAATTTAAATACATTTTTACATTTTAATTATGTTTTTCAGCGTACACTAAAAAAATAACATGCACAAGTATCAACGCCTTGGATAACATCATGTTGAGCCCAGCACCAAGATGAGAAATGTTCACCGTGTATATTTGAACTAGTGAAAAATCACACATCCTCTTACAAAAATATTTCAATGAGTCTTCCAGATATTTTGAGTGTTCAGGGAAAATTTGTTCCTTATAAATTTTCAAAAAATGGTTTATTTTTAAGACAAGTTGAATTATTTCCATATAAAATATAAATATTCTTTCCGTTGGCGGTAAACATTTTATAAAGTTGTTATTAATTTTTTATTTTTGATTCGTAGACGTCTGCTTGCCACGATTTCCAAAAATTGATTGAAGAAATGTCTTTCAAATTATTAGACAATACGTTGAACTAAGCCAGTCAATGGCTTGTATTTAACTAGACGATCATGAATGAGAAGGCAATACACCTTTGTATTCATCTTACTTGGACTAGTTAGTTCAGTAGAAATTTTAACATCAATTGGTCCCGACTTGACAGACTCATTTTGATAGGAGAGATCAACAACTACATACAATTGGGCTCTCAGCCTTAAATTCCGTTGGTGATAGAAGTGGACGAGATTCTTTGTTGAAATAGCCTTCTTGAAATCTTGCATACATGTCATACAAGACGGCGAATCGATTTTCATCATACTTATTATTCAAGTCCTCTTAGGGATATACATCAGAATTTAGATATACCTTTGCATTTCTCAAATTGTTTGTAATTAGTTCACCATTCAATGTGAATGCAATAATAGCAAAGCGTGGTCGTTCTCTATTTGAAGCCAGTTTCACGTTCCATACATGATGCGTTCCTTGTACTAAAGTAGGATTAATATACATTTCCCAGCTACGAAATGATAGTGGAAGACTACCACCACTCTTAACAACATTAAACATTTTAATTTTTGCACTATCGCTTAGAACAATGTGAGGTACTTTCCAACTAATGTTATGTAGTGCAATATTGTGAGTTTTCCCATCAACTGTTTTGACATACATATCATCTGTATTTTTAGCTAGGAGGAGGATGAGCTCATGTTTACAATTTAAAACAACTTTTTTATAGTCTTCGGCAAATCCCATCAACATTTTCAGTGGCACAGAAAATGTAAAATGCCCACCAGACTTAATACACTCTCTGTTAGCCCATCCAGCGTTGCGATAAAGAAGGCCCTCCTGTTGACCGATGGAGAGATAGTTCTTGAGGATCGATGTAATACCAGTAAAGCGTGTACTATCAAGTTCACATCCATTTAACTCATATATTATTTCATCCAATAAATTGGCCATGCAATTATTTTTGAGCAAGCCCCTGTAGTTTTTTCAACAGTTTTGCTAAGAGTTCCTTCAAAATGTAGAAAGCTTTCACATGGATGGACATATAAATCTTGGTTTTGTATTCTGAAAATAAGTGTGGTATTCCTTTTTAATGATACTATCATCGTTGATAGGCTTTTCTTGAACATGAAAAATGTCATTCATTTGAAACTACTTTTTTATATTAAATCCAAGTGATTTTAAAATCAATTTATTTTTTACTGATTGAGCAGTTCGATTTTTTGAAGATACTTCTGATGACAACGATGTTGTTTTCACTGCAGCGTTTGATTTAGTAATGTTGATAAGGGAGCGAAGGACAGGCTTTTTATTATAGATTATCATTCTGCTGATCGTAAATTTATTAAGTCTTCGTTTTGATCAGTTTTCCGTACTTCGTGTGTGCTTATTTCTCTGCAGTTGACAGGTAAATAAATTAAATTCCGTGGTGTAATGTTCATTTTATATCCAGGTGGTACATTTATTCCAAATTCATGCAGCACATGATTTGGTCTATTACCGACATACGATCCGCTAATAATGTTGCATTCCAATCTAATAGAATTTACTTTTAAAATGTTTATTGAAATATCCGAGTTGTAAATTGCATCATTATGTGGTATAGAAATCAATAAGAGCACATTCATAATTTCGTTTCAACTCAATTTGTGGGAAAAAATTTTCACTTATAACAGAAGTGTTTCCAGTTAATGGAATTGTTAACGATGCACTCATTTTGAAGCTCGATTTTGAACTGTTTTAATATTTAACATCATAGTACGTTATATGAATTTTTATATTATAATATAATAAATTGATCAAAGCCTTTTTTATATCGTCCAGAATTCATTCCACCATCTTTCGAAATTAGGAGAAAACCAAAGTTAGTCTCCCAACACTTTTTTGCTATATTCATAAATGAATCAAGGCTCATATCACTGCTTACATGATCTCGATACATGTTTCGTAATTTTAAATCATCTTGCTTAAACATTATAATAAAATTAGCATTATCTCGAATTAGGTGCTTTGGCACATGGCTATATGTCTGACTCAAGTAGAATGAATCGACTGACTTATGGCGACCCATTGAGAAAAAGCTTCGTATATTGTCCTGCTTTTCTGATCCAACGTCATCAAATATCATAATGAAATTGTTTTTAGCTTTTTGTGGTGATATAACGCTGTCATTTGATGAAAATGTGTAATATCCCATTCCTCGTATTGGTTTGATAAGTTTTTCCAACTACTCATACTTAGGTTGAAATATGCTTTTTGAAAATATATAAATATTTTCAAATTTGAGCCCATTTGGACTTTCAATTAGGCTTATCATCACATTAATTTTCCCACAATTTGATGGACCATCAATTAAGCCTCTAATTGTATTTGGTAACAAAGTGCTGTGGCGTGGAGGTTTATTCTCTCCATGCCCTCCGCCCTCAATATTTCTAACTATGATCTTATTTTGTCTTAATAAACGCATGTTATTGTGATAAGAACTTCATTCAATGACAATCTTTTGATAATTGAGGTTGTTATAAAATGGGTAAACATCTTTATAATATAATCAGTCATAAATCAAATGTCAAACAGGGTGCTGGTCTTATAAATAATATAATTGATGCTCTACCCTTTGAGGCTCATTTACCTGGCTATAATTTCTGTGGACCTGGCACTAAGCTAGATAAACGATTAGCTCGAGGTGATCGTGGAATTAATGGCTTAGACGAAGCGTGTAGAATCCATGGTATAGAGTATTCAAATAGTAAGGACTTGGGTGATCGCCATAAAGCAGACTCTGCTTTAATTGATAGGGCTTGGCATCGTGTAAAAGCAAAGGATAGTAGTATTGGAGAGAGAGCTGCAGCTTATTTTGTTACAAACATGATAAAGGCTAAGAAAAAATTTGGAATGGGAACAAAGCAAGTGAAAAAGAAGGCAGTAAAAAAATCTCTTGCATCAATAATCAAGCATGCAACCAAGGAATTGAAAAAGAATAAGCCACTTGACATATTGAATGCAATAAAACTAGCACGTAAAGCAGTAAGCAATAGAATGGGATGTAAGAAAAATATTATAGTTCCTCGGGTTATTAAGTACCCAAAATAGGAGGCTTTTTGCCTCTCCTTTCAATTTTAACAGCTCTAAGTGCTGTTGGGAGTTTGGCATCAGGTAGCGCAGCAATAGCAAAGACTATTAATAATGCAAGAATGGCTAAAGCACAGCTGCAGGAAAACCAGAGGCATAATCGAAAGATGAAATCAGTTTCTTTGGTAGCAGGTTTATATTTACAACCATATAGGAAAGGATATGGGATCTCATTTTCGAAAAATAAACAAAAGCAAAAACGTAGTCAAAAAAACTAATAAATGAGCTACCCACAAGAGCATTATCCAACTTTGATATAATGATGTTTGGCTTTAAAAATATCCCACACTTTCGAGGAGTCTATATGAAAGACGAGTCACCGTAATTCCCTCTTCATCATGAGTGTGGAGTTATAAATTTAGCCGACTCTTCATCAAATGGAACGCATTGGGTGGCTTATTTTAAGAAAGGATTAGATTCAAATTACTTCGACAGTTTTGGAAATTTACAACCCCCTTTAGAAGTAATTAGATATTTGGGGAAAACCCTCAGGTATAACTATCAACGATTCCAAAAATTTGGGACTGTTAACTGCGGACACTTATGTCTAAAATTCTTGGTAGCCTGCACTTCGTTCCGCTAATGAGGCGGCATGTTTTATTATCCTACAACAACCCCTTCGTGATCTGTCCCTTTTTCTCACTCCACTACCCGAAACAAGGAGTAGTGGGAGAAGAAATGCACTCATTTGCCGGGTATAAATTCAGAGAGTTCTTGGAGGAAAAATATCATTCAGTGACCAGCAGTCGGCACCAGCACCAGCAACAGCACCAGCACCAGCTCCAGCAACAGCACCAGCCTCACCACCAGCTCCAGCTCCAGCAACAGCAACAGCACCAGCACCAGCTCCAGCAACATCACCAGCAACAGCACCAGCACCATGAATGCAAACACCTCGAGCACCACCTCCACCTCCTCCTCAACATCAACCTCCACCTCAACATCAACCTCCACCTCCAGCAACATCATCACAGGCATCCAAACTACCTCTTGGTGTTACCCAAGAGGATTTGGATTGAGGACATCGAGATGGATCCCCTGATGCTTGCCTTTAGCTCGTGATCTCTTTTATTAGAAGCCCCGGGCTCAGGCCGGTACAAAAGATCTTACTTCTGGGTGCAGTGCAACAAGGCCCTTGTAATAATAATAATGTATGCCAATGCAAAATAGCGGAAACACCGAGAGGCAAACAAAATGCTAAAAATAGGACTGACAACGTTATGAAATGTTATTTTTGCTCAATGACTAAAACATTTTTGGTTAGCACAACAACTTCTTACATTATTCTCAAATGCGTGTGGCGGGTCTTCTCTGCCGGCTTGTAGCCCTTTAACTTCTGCTATTTATAAATAAAATTAATAAATGTTTAAGGTAAATTAAACATTGCAATATTTTTTATTAATATACATACACTAGCGGTCCTGGCGAACGTTGTTTCGCCCCTATTGAAAGTTTTTAACTCTGTTCTAACGGATTATATGGTTAACATTTTTATTAATAGACACACACTGTTATAATACAGTTTTTTTTTATCAATTGAATACTTTTTTATAAAAAATTTTTTGTTTTGTTTGTGGTGAATAAATAAAAGAAGACGGTTTTTCGACGCGCGAACACGCGGCGTATAATTGTACATGCGCGACAATATACGGATGCCTCTTGCCAGTCTGATTTACAAACAGATCTTAACCATTTTCAAACATGGTGCAGTGCAAACCTATCAAAGTTAAACGGCTCTAAATGCAAGCTTATGACATTCTCTCGTGTCGCGCCTAAGCTTGCCACTTACACGCTGAAATGCTGCTCTTTGGAAAAAATCGCATTAGTTGATGATTTGGGTGTTCGCCACGATCCTAAACTTGACTTTATTGATCATATTTCATGCATGGTGAATAAAGCAAGAGGTGATCTTGGATTTATTAAACGTTGGTCGAAAGAATTTAATGACCCGTACGTTACAAAATCTCTATATATTTTTCTTAAGTTCGTCCAATCTTAGAATATGGATCTTGCGTTTGGAGCCCTCAGTATGGGGTCCACAGTAAACGCATCGAGTCGGTTCAAAAGAACTTTTTACTTTTCTCTTTACGCGGCTTAAACTGGGATGCAAACCAGAGGTTACCCTCCTATACTAATAGACTCCTCCTTATTAACTTACCATCTGTATTTAACTGTACCATTATTTATAACCTTATCCACGGTGACACGGAAAGTGCTGAATTGTTGGGTCAGCCTAACTTTTACGTACTGAGTAGAAATACTAGGTCCTATTTTCCCTTAGTGTTGCGCCACTGTAGAATGTCCTTTGAATTGCATGAACCCATTAGAGTATTATGTGCAAATTATAACGATTTGTACATAATTATTTCCAACGTAGATAGTCTTCCTAAGCTAAAAACATAACTTTTAACCTTAGTACGCAAGAAAGTAAACAATCTGACAGCACGCCAGTAGTCACTACCACGAATTCCTTTTCAATATTTTCACCTTTCGCGCCTACTAACACCTAACACGAACACGCACGTGCGTGGTGTCATACGGACCACTTTAATGTACTGATCGTAGTGCATCAACGTCTAGTGTATATATGTAAAGAGATTTTCATTTTAACCGTCGATGTTGAAGGCGGGTCCAGGTTCAAGATCAATTCTGTAAATGAGTGTATAAATTAAACACAAATAAATTTATTTACCTCATTATAATATTTCCCTTTTACGCAACTTTAACTAAAACGCAAAACATTTCTGAATGCAGCAACCGTCAACTCTAAATACAAAGAAAATTAGGAGAAGCAAAAGAAAACCGAAGACCGAAAATTCTGGCGTGTGCTATACCCTGGCACCCGACCAAAACAATGCTTTTTAATTTTAACCTTATAAGACAGATTATCAAATATAAATACTTGCCATTCGACTAAATAAATTGGAGTTCATCAAATATAAAATTAAAATATTACAAGTTATTTTAAAAAGGGGACTCTTACGTCGACGCAACACAGTTTGTTTTCGACAGTGATTTTCTTCTTTGCCTTTCACTATCTAAATCTTTGTCTAGTTTTCGAGACTGTCGAAAACCGCTGCTCCGAATCAGTTCGAAAACAAAAACAAATATGCAGTCCGAACTTAGCGAGAGTTTTGGTACTGAAGGGCATAAATACATCGCAGCACATTGTTCCAATGTATAAGCAATGAGTTTCTTTGAAACATGAGCACCCACTTGGCGATTCGGAGGAAATACAGAGTCAGTGGAGAGCCGTCAACGCATATGAGTGGGAGAGTGAGAGTGAAAGGACATAGCGAGTGCGAGACAACTTAGCACCGCTTAGCTGCAGCTAAACAAAAACGGAACTTAAGCGAGGAGAAGCGGGATAGGCACAAAAGAGAACACAGAGAACCGTCTTGAAACAAAACTAGTAGTGAAATTAATACAAATTTAAACACAAAAAAGCTCATGCACGCCCGGCTGAAAAAAGTTTAAAATTTTTGTGAGAATTTAATAAAACCCCAGGGGTTTAAACAGCAAAAGCTACACAAAATTCGGAGCGTAAAACAACAACACTACCGTTCGCTGTAAAGAGAAAGATGAAATATATACAAGATATATACATAAGAAATATATATTCGAACGCCCCTCCGCTGCTGGCGTCACCCGCAGCACAGCTCTGCGACTTTTGACTATACAAATAAAAATGTAATAAAACAAATCAATTTAATAAAGAAACATCAAAGAAGATAACTACTTGGTATATAAAGCTCAGCTCAGCTCAGGACATAACAAATAAGTGTATAAATTAATTCGGCATTTCTATGCCGTGGGCATATATTTATTTATAGGAACTGTGGACTGCAATTGTACCGTATTTTAGATTTGACAAATTTTCAAACGTGTTTTTCTCAAAACCATGTTTTCAAATTCGGTACCAGAAATATCTCGAAAACTATTGAACTTATAGAATTGAGATGGAATTTCTATAGATAAATATGTAGTCTTTTTTCGCAGGGTTTTTTAGGGTTTTTTAGTTTTTGTTTATTGGGAAAATAAGGACGAATTTTATACTCAAATAGACTTTTTAAAATAAAATTCCAAAAATGGCCTTATTTTTGCCCCCTAGGTGTATATGCCCCTTTAACTAACATTACATAGTTTTCATTTATCATTTACTATTGGTAAAACCTCTAGGGTATATACACTTCGGATCGGACAACTATATCATATAGCTGCCATAGAACTATTGGGCCAACGACCACTTTTTGTGGCATTAATTAATAACTTGAGAACGAAGCAACATATTTAAGTTATGTTTCTTGATTAGTGTTTATCATTGCAAAAGGCAGATATTTCAAGAAAAATGGGCGTGGTCTCATCAATTTTTAAAAATTAAATTTTCTTTTTCTTAAAGTTAAAATTTTTTTTTAACCTTTTTTTTTTAAATTATGATTAGCATTGAAAAATAATACAATTGTGTAAAATTTTACATTCTAAAAATTACCGTATTCTTCCTATGCATATTACATGCGGCCAATCACATCCAGCATTTCGTGATTCTGCTCTCTAACTTTTAAAGAAACAAATTAGGAGTGTTGGGTTTTCTGCCATATGACTTTTAAGAATACAGATTTATTATACCATAACAAAAAATTGAATTATTCGCAGCCTTTGGCGATCTATATGTCCAAAAAACTCGATAATTCCCAGAAGTAAGGTTAGATCCTTAAAAGTTAAATATCACCGAAAATGTGCAAACGTGCACTTTTATACCTTTTTTAATTTAATTTTTTATGGTTAATTAATTAATTTAATTTTAATTTTTTATGGTTACAAATTTCAAAAGATTACAGTGAATAAAAAGACTGTTTCTACAGTTAAGACCCCAAACATATATTACAAACATCTATGAATAAGATTGCATCCAAAAAGTTCCACTTCATTTGGGATTTTTACATTTGTTCGACATTTAATACTTGCACAATATATAAGCGATTTAACAGCGCTGACTTCTCGTTACAATTGCAACAGCTGATTTAACAGTGGATAACTTTACAGTGTCGCACTCTGTTACAATTTCTAGTACGTAACATGACAGATGTATGTCTTTGAGTACGTTCCAATTAAAAAAAATTATTTAACAACTTTTAAAAAATGGGTTTTGGCCACATAAGGTGGTCACTGACCCCATAGTGCATAGGAACGATCTGTATAAGTTTTAATGCAAAAAATTATAACTCACCAAATTTTTAACATATTTGCATAAAATTTTAGATCTGGCTATTCTGTATTATTTTGGATTTTCGATTAAAGCTGCCATAGCTATGGCATAGGACCGAACAGAAAATTTTGAGGAAAAAATCGAACTATGCCAATTTTCCACCTATTTTCATAAAATTTGAGAAATAACCCATTTGTATTGTTCCTTGTATAAAGGCTATTACATCTTCCGATGTCTGAGAAGGGGAAAGCCGCGTAGTTGGGACAGCTATAAAGGCTTTTCGCGATACAGACTGAATATCTGCATTACCAATATCAGCCGGTAGTCCGGGCCTGACACCCTGGGCAGGTAAATTAATTACTCTTGGACGTTGATGCACTACGATCAGTACACTCAAGTGGCCCGTATGACACCAAGCACGTGCTTGTTCGTGTTAGGTGTTAGTAGGCGCGAAAGATGAAAGTATAGAAAAGAAATTCGAGGAAGTAACTACTGGCGTGCTGCCAGATTGTTTGCTTGCATGCGTACTAAGTGGGTTAGTATTAAAGTTTTTAGTTTGGGAAGGCTATCTACGTGTGAAATTATTATGTACAAATCGTTATAATTTGCACATTAGACTCTAAAGGGCTCATGCAGTTGAAAGGACGTTCTACAATGGCGCAGCACTAAGGGAATATAGGATCTAGTATTTCTACTCGGTACGTGAAAGTTAAGCTGACCCAACAAGTCAGCACTTTCCACGTCACCGTGGATAAGGTTATAAATAAAGGTAATGCCAAGCATGGTTCTACGGTTAGATAAAGATGGTAAATTAATAAGGAGGAGTCTACTAGAATACGAGGGTAACCTCTGGTTTGCATCCCAGTTTAAGCCGCGTAAAGCGAAAAGTAAAATGTTGTTTTGAACCGACACGATGCGTTTACTGTGGACCCCATACTGAGGGCTCCAAACGCAAGATCCATATTCTAAGATAGGACGAACT
>VNJU01009841.1:0-10509 GCA_008042675.1 Drosophila seguyi | reverse complement strand
GTTTGGAGCCCCCAGTATGGGGTCCACAGTAATCGCATCGAGTCGGTTCAAAAGAACTTTTTACTTTTCGCTTTACGCGGCTTAAACTGGGATGCAAACCAGAGGTTACCCTCCTATTCTAGTAGACTTCTCCTTATTAACTTACCATCCTTATCCAACCGTAGAACCATGCTTGGCATTACCTTTATTTATAACCTTATCCATGGTGACGTGGAAAGTGCTGACTTGTTGGGTCAGCTTAACTTTCACGTACCGAGTAGAAATACTAGATCCTATATTCCCTTAGTGCTGCGCCATTGTAGAACGTCCTTTCAATTGCATGAACCCTTTAGAGTCTTATGTGCAAATTATAACGATTTGTATATAATAATTTCAAACGTAGATAGCCTTCCTAAACTAAAAACGTTAATACTAACCCACTTAGTACGCATGCAAGCAAACAATCTGGCAGCACGCCAGTAGTTACTTCCTCGAATTCCTTTTCTATATTTTCATCTTTCGCGCCTACTAACACCTAACACGAACAAGCACGTGCTTGTTGTCATACGGGCCACTTGAGTGTACTGATCGTAGTGCATCAACGTCCAAGAAAATTCCTAGTGTGGAATAATAAATTTAGCAGAGTCAACATCAGACGGGACGCACTGGGTAGTGTATTACAAGAAAGGACCAGACTCGTATTACTTCGACAGTTTTGGAAATTAACAACCACCATTAAAAGTAATTAGATATTTAGGGAAATATATTAGATATAATTATCATCGTTTCCAAAAATTTGGTACTTTTAACTGCGGACATTTATGCCTCAAGTTTTTACTAGACTGCAATTCATAGGATCTTCTTTCTAACCTCCACTTAACTTAAGTGGAGAATTTGATCTTTTGAATTACTAGACGGTCTATCCTCGAAATCTCTTTGCATACCACAAGTGTGTAGTAGTGGGGTTAAGGAATGAGCTCCTTGTGGGTATAAAATCTGACTCATTGTCCAGGAAAAATTATCATCCAGCGTCACCAGCTTCGACAAGGAACACCATCGACATCGACATCATCGACATCAACTACACCACCATCATCATGCAGCAGTATAACAGCTCCAACTCCACAAGCTCTACCAGATCGACGAACATCTCTGGGACCAGCTCTACAAGCTCCAACTCCACCATCTCCAACCTTCCTCCTGGTGTCACACAGGAAGATGTTGATGTCTTTTAAAGGGACATCAAGGAGGACTCGCTGATGCTTGCATTTAACTTTTGTAGGGTTAAACTCAAGCTCAGCTACAATTAGTTGCCAACACATATGGCATTTGATATTTTTTCAGTCAAACGCGTGACTGGCAAGTTAGGTAGCAATATTATGCTTGAACTTGCCAACTTCGTTGTTTACCTCCCTGATAGGTTTAACATCGAGGATAAAACATAAAAATGAATAAATAAATATAAAAAAAAAAAATTTACAAATTTTTTATTGGGAAAAGGGTCTTGGAAAAATTATTCTTTTCAGCATCTTTTTATTTAGTCAAAGTATCTGATTGTCAGACCTATTAGGAGCTGATGCCAGGTCAGTTTATCCGATCAGCTCTGATTATCAGACCTATTAGGAGCTGATACCAGGTCTGTTTTTCCGATCAGGTCTGATTATCAGACCTATTAGGACCTGATATCAGGTCTGTTTATCTGATCAGGTCTGATTATCTCTTGGACGTTAATGGACTACGATCAGTACACTCAAGTGGCCCGTATGACACTAAGCATGTGCTTCTTCGTGTTAGGTGTTAGTAGGCGCGTAAGATGAAAGTATAGAAAAGGAATTCGAGGAAGTAAATACTGGCGTGCTGCTAGATTGTCACCGTGGATAAGTTTATAAATAAAGGTAATGCCAAGCATGGTTCTACGGTTAGATAAAGATGGTAAGTTAATAAGGAGGAGTCTACTAGAATAGGAGGGTAAACGCGTAAAGCGAAAAGTAAAAAGTTCTTTTGAACCGACTCAATGCGTTTACTGTGAACCCCATACTGAGGGCTCCAAACGCAAGATCCATACAATAAGATAGAACGAACTAAAGAAAAATATAGAGATTTTGTAACGTACGGGTCATTGAATTCTTTTGACCAACGTTTAATAAATCCAAGCATGAAATATGATCAATAAATTCAAGTTTAGGATCCAGACGGACACCTAAATCATCAACTAAAGCAATTCTTTCCAAAGAGCAGCAGTTCAGTGTGTAAGTTGCAAGCTTGGGAGCGACACGAGAGAATGTCATGTCAAGCTTGCATTTAGAGCCGTTTATGTTAAGTAAGTTTGTACTGTACCATGTTTGAAAATTGTTAAGATCTGTTTGTAAATCAGACTGGCAAGACGCGTCCGTATATTGCACACAAAGTTTGACGTCGTCCGCGTACATAAGTACTCTGGAGTTAGTCAGAACTTTTGGCAGATCGTTAATAAATAATGTAAACAGCAGGGGACCCAAATGGCTTCCTTGCGGGACGCCAGAAGTAACCCTGAGAACATTAGATAAGGTGTTTTTAAATAGGACCTTTTGCGTCCTGCCATTCATCCAGATCCAACTAAGAGGATGGGATTTCCATCCCATTAGATCGAGTTTCCAAACAAGGAGAGAATGGTTGACAGGGTCGAATGCTTTACTGAAATCTGTATAGATTACGTCTGTCTGAAAGTTATTATGGAAGCCCCTTATTATGAAGGAAGTGAGCTCCAAAAGATTAGTAGTCGTTGATCTTCGCTTTGTAAATCCATGTTGGGATGGAGAAATAATTGATCTACACAGGTGCTGCAAGTGAGGAGTAATGATTTTTTCGAAAAGTTTTGCGATGGCCGACAACTTAGAGATCCCTCTATAGTTATTGGCATCTGATTTGCCACCTTTTTTGTGGAGAGGAATAACAAATGATTCCTTCCAACTAACGGGCAAGTGGGAGGTCTCTTAGGACAAGGTAAACTATTTTAGAAGGGATTGCACAGGGCGTCGGCACAATACCTAAGCCCAAAGCCAGGTATTCCGTCGGGACCAGGCGAATAAACGGCCTTTACACGGTGAAGATCTGAAAGGATAGAGATTTCGTTTAAATTAGGACTGAATATTAAGTTTTACTTGGGCATGATGTAAGAATAAGTTCGATTTGAGTCGGTGGAATTAGAATAAGTGGTATGAAAAAACTGCCCAAACAGATCGGCAATTGCCTGATCATTTTTTACGGTAGTATTTTCAAAGGAAAGCGAGAAAGGATGAGTAATAGGCTTACGTTTGGTGTTAACAAAATTATAAACCTGTTTTGGGTCCTCAGAGAACTGGGCCTTACAACGAGTCAAATAATTTTTGTAACACTGCGCGTTCAGTACGGTAAATCTCGACCAAGCAGATAAATAAGAGGAAAGGACAGATTGAGAACCGTTACGTTTATATTTAGAATACAGATTTTAGATTTTCTATTTTTAAGGCGACTCAACTCTTTAGTAAACCTAGGAGGCTTATTCGAGGTTGACGAATAGTATAACGGTACACATTCAGGAAAAAATGAATTCATTGCACTGTAAAAAATACTCACGGCTTGAGCCATGTCAGTGCACCTGTATAGATCGGACCAATTAAAATCAGATATAAAGTTATTCAGCCCTTCGAAGTCTCTCTTGCGAAAGCAGAGGACTTTTTTGGCTGGACGATCAGAAATATTCTTTGACTCAGTCCCAATGTCGATAGTCACATCGAAAGTAGGATGATAGGGATCTTCGGGTAGCGTCAGCGGCGCCGCCCTGGCTTAACTAACTCTTGCCGGGTCTGAGACGAAACAGAGATCAAGCAAGCGCTCTAGGGAATTTCGTACATGATTGACTTGAGACAGCGAAATGTCGAACAAGCCGGACATAAAATCATGCTGTGTGGTGGTAAAAAGTGTATTGGAGGAATTGGTTGAGGACCAAATAGCCCCTGGGATATTAAAATCACCAAGAACTACTAAATGGTCCCTATCCGAAAGTCGATTGGAAACCATCTGAATTGCGGAAAGATGGTTCCAATAAATAGGAAGTTTCGACATAGGAAGAATGTAGGAACAAGTAATAAAAATGGAGCTACCATTGACTGATAGCTTAACACAAAGGAATTCAACATCGTTGCACTCCTCGAAAGTTATTAATTCAGACGCGAGAGTGGAGTCAACCGCTATGAGGACACCACCTCCACGTCTGATAGGCCGATCCAGCCTATATATCGTGAATACATCTGAAAAAACTTCGGAGCTCAGAATCTACGGCTTTAACCAGGTTAGAGAGAGAGACTATCAGAATACAATTTGGGAAGCTTACTACATAAGCCTCTTGCATTCTGATAGGAAATGGAAAGGGGATTTGTTAGTTTTTTAAAGCGGAAGACGTAGAGGGCGCAGTGGTCTGGTCGGGCCTGGGAAGACTATTCCTACGGACCGCCGTTTCTTTTCCTAAGCTTCGAACTGTTTGACGACAACGTGTTCAGGCCAGAATTTGGTCGAACATATTGTGTCAAAAAGTTCATTTCGGACATTCATTTTGAAAGAAAAAATGTCCCCGGCATAAGAAAATTTGAATTTTTCCACCTTTATTTTGTTAATTTCGGCTCCAGTTTTGCCTTGTATAAAGGCAATTACATCTTCCGATGTCTGAGAAGGGGAGAGCCGCGAAACAAAAATCTGTTTCGTAGGTGGGACAGCTTTGAGGGCTTTTGGCGATACAGACTGAATGTCTGCATTACCAATGTCGGCCGGTAGTCTGGGCCTGACACCCTGGGTAGGTAAATTAATGGGCCTCTGAAGGGTCAATTTTTGAGACCCCCCAGGGGCCACTACGGAAATCACCGGGGGCACGGTCCCTCCCGCGGCACATTCGGGTACCGAATCTTTTCTGCCTCTCGACCTCAGAACCCTTGGATTCGGTTCTGAGATCGATGGCTGAGCCGGGGGAGGCTGCTGTTGGGAGCACGCAGCGGGGTTTAGGGATCCGTCTGTATGCTGCAGACCAGTTGCCGTTTTATTGCGCCTAGGAGACTCATTTAATAGCTTTAGGCTATTAAATTGTGTGTCCAGCGCCAAGAACATATCTTGAGTTTCACGAAAACTCAATAATACTTCTTTAAAACCGTTTTTGGTTTGCCGCATAAAAGACATAATTTCCCTTTCGACAGCGCGACAGGTCTCACAACAGTACCGCAGACCGATGTTTTTTCTTACATCGTCTACCGCCTGAGCCCCAACACCAATTAACTTGGAATGCACAAAGTTGTCGCACAGCCAGCAGCCGATTGTAAGATCAGCAGAGGTAATAACCCTTTTACTGGTTTTAACGACACAGACAATAGCGGACATTATATGGACTTACCACTGTAATTTTGCGTAAGGAGAGATAAGAGTGCAGCTGCACCGAAAAAACGGGAGAGTTCGAGAGCGGGTGAGCGGGTAAGCGGGTGAGCGCGGGAGCAAGCTTTTAGTTTAGCTGTCGCGACGGCGCAAGCTAAACGGAGAAGGCAAAAAGAGGAAGCCAAAAAATGCAAAAGCAAACACTAGCAGCACAACTAAAATGTGAAATTAATAATAATTTAATACACAGAACAAAATAGCTGCCTGCACAAAGTGAACGGGATCTTAATTAATAACAAAATCAAAGAATTAGAATAAACACTGGTTGTTTTTATCAAAAAATTACACAAAACGAGAGCGCAAGAAAAAAACACGTCCGTTCACTTGAAAGAGAGAAAGCTTTTTTGAAACAGGACTTGGGAAAATTCTTTTTCAGCCGTTACTTTTAGAGCCAAAATATATAAAAACAAACAAAAAAACATAAATAAAACTAAATAAATATAAAATATCAAAACTTACAAATTTTTTATTGGGAAAAGGTACTTGGGAAAATTCTTCCTTTCTGCATCTTTTTTTTAGTCAAAGTATCTGATTATAAGACCTATTAGGAGCTGATGCCAGGTCAGTTTATCCGATCAGGTCTGATTATCAGACCAATTAGGAGCTGATACCAGGTCTGTTTATCCGATCAGGTCTGATTATCAGACCTATTAGGAGCTGATACCAGGTCTGTTTATCCGATCAGCTCTGATTATCAGACCTATTAGGAGCTGATATAAGGTGTGTTTATCTGATCAGGTCTCATTATCAGACCTATTAGGAGCTAATACCAGGTCTGTTTATCTGATCAGGTCTAATTATCAGACCTATTAGGAGCTGATACCAGGTCTGTTTATCTGATCAGGTCTGATTATCAGACCAATTAGGAGCTGATATCAGGTCTGTTTATCTGATCAGGTCTGATTATCAGTCCTATTAGGAGCTGATACCAGGTCTGTTTATCCGATCAGGTCTGATTATCAGATAGGGTTGTTGATAATATATCAAAATATCGACATTTTTTCAGAAAATGATATATTTATATCGTGATATTTTTTTTGCCCAAATATCTATATTGTGACTTTTTTTTAATTTTTTTTTGTTTTTTGTTATTTGATTTGGATTTGGAGGATTTCATGAGCTGCCATAACACCTCCATTGCAAGATACATGCAGGATGAGAATAAGGAGAGCAATGAGCTTTATTTATATTTTGGCTTGCCAAGCTGCATGGGAAATTAATTCCCTTGTAAAAAGCACACAAGTCAACAATGCCGGGCCTTTACCATAAGGTACCTGGTTACGCCGGGTAGCTCAGTGCCTTCAGAGCAGTTTGCTTCCGCGCTTAAATTTGTAGTTTGTGACTGATACACAAATAACACAACGAGTCTAACTCAAAAAACTGGAAATAAGTAGCAATTTTAAATGCAATTTATATGAGCACTATATGTATTTTAATGCATTATAATTATTATCTTTATTATATATTGAGATATATAATATATATATATATATAAATGATGATAATATTTAAAATATCACAGTACATTTTCCTCCCCACAATAAAATTATCATCATTATTTTTATAAAAAAAATATCATCGATACGATATTTTTAAAAATATCCGACAACCCTATTATTAGACCTATTAGGAGCTGATATAAGGTCTGTTTATCTGATCAGGTCTTATTATCAGACCTATTAGGAGCTGATACCAGGTCTGTTTATCTGATCAGGTCTGTTTATCAGACCTATTAGGAGCTGATATAAGGTCTGTTTATCATAACAGCTATATATTCTAGTGATTAATTGATTATTTCTTAGTGCATCCACAGCCCTGAGAGTGAAATAACTATAGTCGATTCTTCGATTTCAAATAATTAAAAATTTCCTCGGAATGAATGAACAAATGTTGTCCCAATTGAACAAAACTCGAAATGCTTTAGAAAAGAATTTTTCGGGGCTAAAACAATTTAAAACTCAGAGTATTATGGACTTTGAGGAAAAATTCAAACCAATAACTGAACCACTAAATGAAATTGTTAATACGAATAAGAAATTATAAAGCAATGAACAGAAAGACAAGCAAAATTATAAAATTAAACTAGATAATAAGTATAAAACACCGTATATGCAAAAAAAGAAACTTACGTATTATAGTGCAACTAACAAAAATGCAACACCGTAATATGATGAATATAAATCATTGATGATGATTAGATGAATATTCTTAATAATGATGATTGTGATAATGATCAATTTTACTCACAACCAGCTATGGATGATGATTCATCATTCTCACCACCAGATCATCAATCGCCTGTTTTATCATCACCTGCATTATCAAACCAAGCGCCTGCTCACACATCAAGTGTATTATCAACTCACTCCTCACCCCACACATCTCCAGCTTTGCTTGAAAAGGGCTCAAAAATTTAAATGTTAGTGAACTAGCACGGGAACACATTTTGGAAAAGACATATGGACCATACAAAAATGAATCTGGTCAATTAATGTTGGGAAATAATCAAATAAAGATATCTAATAATACAATTGAATTTGATTACGAAGAAAATTTTTCGACTCACTAGCGTATTATATTCTTTAATATTTCATCATCTTCCAAAAAATTACACTACAGATGATTTGAATGCATACAGAGACATTTTACTAAAAACTAATGTGTATTAAAGAAAATTTCAACCAAATGGATAAGTGAAAGGAACGAGATCATTAAAATATATAGATAATAATAGCTAAATTAGACGTCCCCGAGTCTATGCCCAAACGCAAAACAGATGTTGTCTGGTTTCATGACGATTGAGAGAAATAAGCCTTATTATGTTTAGTGGGACGATACAAATGATTTAGTGGAACAACTTCATCTATTAATAGCCTCGGAAACAGCAGGAAATTTAAATCATTCGCATGAGATCACTTCTACCATTTCTGAACTGAGAGAGGTTGAAATTATATTTAATTTAGTATATATATATGAGTCAATATCCAAATGAGATTATAATCATCATGTCCGTTGACAAGTTTGGACGTTGTATACATGAAAAGCAGAACACTAAATATTTGAAACGATATAAGAAAACCGTAACGGGACTCTATCTTGGCACAGATGGGAAATTCAGCATTCAACAAAGGCGTATAAAAATGGCGGCTTTCCAAAGGAGAATGCAGACTTCGCCATCAAAGAATACGTTGACACTGCTATAAATCAGTTGAAAGAATCCCTAACATCATTGATTGTAAAATATCAAACAGAATTTGGACAAAGTTTTGAGGCGGTCGAGGCGATTAATACTGACACAGATGGGAATTTTTCCGTTCAACGTATAAAAAAAGGTAGGGCTCACAAAGAAAGTGATGATATAGTTAGCAAGGCTTATGTCGACATGTGTGTATCAAGGGGTTGAGAGACTCGATTATTTCTCATCAAAACTGCTGATATTAAAGATCGATTAGACAGACTTTAGGAGTTGTGTCAAGTATTGTTGAACAAATAAAATATTCTAAATAATTTAATAATTTCCTTCTGATTAATATCTCTCTAATAATGAGTAGGCTTGATATCATTAATGATGGTAATAATGGGATAAATTGTTTATGACAGGCTGACTTGGTGGAAATGGGAAAATACTCTCCCTCAAATAATGGATAGCGCTACCTGCAAACAATTGCAATTGTCACATTTTCCAAATTTTTCATGGGGTGAAGCACTTAAGTCGAAGACTGGAAAAGATGTTTCTGAAGCAATGTAAAAAATATTTAAATCTAGGCGTGGTGTACCTAAGAATGACGGATGACGGCAAAGTCTTTAATGAATCGATATGAAATAAATCACTTTTCAACGTTTAGTACTTTAAAGGCTTCAATTGTTGAACGGTTCAACAGGACTTTAAGGAACTCATGTGGAAGGAGTTTTCTTACAATGGAACCTATAAATGGGTTCATATGTATAGGAAATTAATTGAATTTTACAACAACAAAATACACAGGACTATAAAAATGGGACCTAACGATGTAAACACTACCAATGAAAAACATATCTTGAAAACGGTATACAACAATATTAAAATGTTTGCGGGTAGCAAACTAAAAATTGGTGATAATGTTCGCATTTCGAAATATAAGGGAGTATTTGTGAAATCGTACACACCTAATTGGAATGTTGAAATTTTTCGAATTTACAAAGTTCAAAATACAAATCCAACTACATATTTCTTGGAAGATTTAAATGGGAATCCTGTTAAGGGTGGTTTTTATAAGGAAGAACTGAAGAAACCCCGATTTCCACATACCTACCTTGTTGAGAAGGTACTTAAAAGGAAAGGAAAAAGATCCCTTGTTCGTTGGTTAGGTTTTCCTAAAAGTGATGACAGTTGGATAAATAACTCTGAATTTTTGTAATGAAATAAGCACACAAGCAATTTATGTTTTTATTTGTTTCTTTATTATTATTATTATGTTTATTTTTATATATATTTATATATATATTTATTTAACACAGTTTTAATATATATATATATATATATATATTTATTTTACACAGCGTCGTCTTTCTCTTCACAGCGAACGGTCGTGTTTTTGTTTTGCGCTCCGAATTTTGTGTTTTTTTTATTTTGTAAACCACCGGGGTTTTTGTAAATTATTACCAAACTTTTAAATAACTTCGGCCGTTTGCTACCGCGCGTGCATGAGCTTTCTTTTGTGTTTAATTTGATTTAATTACACTTTTAGTTTTGTGCTAAGGCGGTTTTCTTAATTCTCTTTTGTGCCTATCCCGTTCCTTATCGCTTAGGTTCCGTTTATGTTTAGCTGCAGCTAAGCGGTGCTAAGCTCTCTCGCCCTCGCTATTTTTTTTCGCTCTCTCTCTCCCACTCACTCACGTTGACGGTTCTCTTTTTTTGCACAGTGGTCAAAGGTTTGTGAAAATGCCTTTAAATTTAAATTTTGTCTGTGGAGTTAAAAACTGCCAAAAAAATGTTTTGGCAGATCAACCAATGATTTCTTGCTGGCTTTGCGATACGGTTGTACACGCTAAGTGTGTCAACTTGACGGGCCGTGTCGCGGATGTAATTTCCAGTAAAATGGGATTACACTACTGTTG
>VNJU01009823.1:0-42180 GCA_008042675.1 Drosophila seguyi | reverse complement strand
GAAAAGGTACTTCTGCGGCTTTAGGGGGGTTTTGGGGGTAGTCTGGACGTTCTAGGGGCTCTATTGGGCTCCAGGGGCGTCCAGGGGGGTTTTGGGCGGTTTAAGGGGATTTCTAAGGGGTTTTTAGGGTGGCTTTAGGGGGGTTTTTCCCTTTCCATACAGGAGAGTCAGCCAACAATAAAATCGTACTTTTGCAATCGGCAATCCGGCCGGACCAACCCGGACGGAGGTTATCTGGGAGCACCGCGGAAGACCTTGCTGCTGAAGGAAGAATAATAACAAATAACAATAACTGGGCTTGTGTTTATTTCTTTCATTTATTTTGTAACGTTTGTTTTGTCTAATTGCTATTTAAACTTAAAATTCGCCATAAACTAAATTGTTTTTCACTTCACGTCATTAATTTACTATATAAAAATACGCACAATAGTGTTGCAAAATGGAAGCATAAATATATAGGCATGTTTTCATCATCATATCAGCATTAACAAAATTCATATACAGTTGTGTTGTTGTGTTCACTTGTTGTCTTTTTCGTTGTTTTGTTTTGTTGGGAAATCTATGAATTATTATGGTGTATATGGTTATATAAATAACGAACAAAGTATTATTATTATTATTATTATTATTATATAAATATATATATATATATGTATGTATATATGTATAAATAGTGTATAATTCAACTGGCAATTGCAATTCTTGTTCTTATTTCGTTTTAATTATCGATCGATCAATCATATCGGTATCGCTATCGGTTCACCACAATTAGTTTCATTGCATTTTGTGCATTTTTAGGAGGAAGACACTTGACTTCTGGTTAAGAAAGTGTTTTAGTTTTTTTTTTCGTTTTGTTTGTTGTACAATGGGGAAGAACATGTTCACACACAAAAAAAATAATATGTAGTTAGAAATATATGTAATTAATCATTTTGATGATAACCAAAAGCTAGCGATTTAAGTTCATGATTGGGGGATTTTTCACAAATTAAATAGAGCAAAAAAAAAACAGTAAAATGTATATAACGCATAAAATGTATGTTTAAATTAATATAGAATATATAGCATTAAATAGTGTAATTAATTCTTTGCACGCTGCCGTAACACTCTGTCCTGCTGCGGATCTGCATCAATAGTTGTGATTCGAACGAGGGAAAAATAACAAGTTCGGGGAGGACGAGGCGAGTGTAAAATCGAATTGAAAATTGAAGGTAAAATATATGTATATATAAAATAGATTGTTCAATTACAAATAATAATAAATTAATGAATATGCCTTTTTGTTGTTTGCACTCTTTCTGCGCTTTCTGTTTTCGTGTTCTCGTGTTCCTTTTGTTTCGTTTTCCTTTTTCCATTTATTTGCACAAGACTCTATAACATAATTTGTGTGTGTTTTTCGTGTACATAATATAAGGTATAATTTATATATAAAATATATATATATATTAATGATAAGGCACTTTGAGAATTATTTAACCCCCTCCTCAGTTTCAGTTTTCCTTTTTTTTGTTTGTTTTCGTTTTTGTTTGAACAAGAGTCATGCTGCATATGTAAGACGTAATAAATAGCAGTAGTTAAACATTTGATTTAGTCGGATTTGATTTGATTTAAGCAACTTTTATAAATTTTATAAATTATTTGAACAAGAAAAGGTATCGATTTCTATGGGAAGGATACAAACATAATTTAAACAATTTCCCTTAAGTGATTTTCGTGCATTTGCATCTGCATTTAACATGTATATATAGTATATATAGTGTGTATATTTTCAAACTAATGCTACATTCGTAAGTCTAATTTTTCTTGGGCTTTTTCCGGCACAATATACAAAGATCGACAATCGTTGCGCTTTTCCCTATGTAAATAAATATTTAAATAGGTTTTCTTATCATTTTTTTTTTTGCGTTTTGTTTCTTTCTTTTTACTTTGTTTTTGTTTCTAGTTTTTACTTGTTTTTTTTACAGCATATATGCACTTCAATAATTAATTAATTATATATATTTTTATATATATAAATTAAGGGCTTCCTCTTTATCTCTCTCTCGAAAATAACACTAAAAATTATATAACTGCGCACCCAATAAAAAATGTAAGAAATCAAGAAGAGGTTTTGTGTAAAATAAATAAAATAAAAATAATAATAATATATATCTCGTGATATATAATATATATATGGATATAAAATAAACAAAATGATTCTGTGTGTCGCGTTATACCAATATTTGTATATATATATATATAAAAAACATAAAATTATCAATGGTCAAAATATGTGTGTGGGTGTGTGTGTGTTGTGTGTGTGTTGCATGTGGTCACATGGTTTTTGTTTTCATAAATTATTAACATTAATTGGCATATATAAAGTATTAATGTAGAATAGAGATGGGAAAAATAAATTATGTTGAGTCGAATCGGTGTTTCTTGGATCGATTTTCTTCTTGAAATGCAAACAAAATAATATAATTCATCAAATTCAATTAACGGTCTCTTCATTTCTCTGCTAGTTTTGTCTTGTTTTGTTACTTTGTTGTTGTTGTTGTTGTTGTTTTTAGTTTATTGTTGTGATTTGCGGCTGAGGTATATCATCAATAATCATTATAATATTCATCCAAGATCATCGCAATCGCTATAACCATTAATCGTAATTGGTAAGGTAATCGTTTAAAAATATATATATAATTTATACAATGTTTATATCAAGTTTTATATATGTACAGCAACTTTCTATTACATAAAATTTAAGCGAAAAAAGGTAAATAAATTAAAGGATTTTCCCTTGGCCTTGGAGAGCTTCCGTTTCACTCAGGACTCACTCTCTGCCTGCCGAATGAATGATTTGATTTAAAACTTTGACTTGGAAGACACATATTCTCTCTCTCTCTCTCTCTATCTCTAATCTCTAGTCCAAAACGGGGCATCTATTACATATATATAATCCAAGATCATTTAAATATATATATATATGTATATATGTATGTATGTATTAGATCATTAAATATTGAACAAGGGCGAGACTGCTGCCATCTTTATAAATGCAGGAACGATTGAGTTTTTTATCAAATTACACAAAAGCCAAATTTTCCAGCCCTTGAAAGGTGGGGGTTCCGGTTTGGGTTTGGGTTCGGATTTGGATTCCATTACTGGTGCTTGTGGTTTCATTTTCCAGTGCTTGTTGATGTTGTTTCCGTTGTCGTTCTTGCTGAGATTTTGTTGTCAAATGATGCTGCTACTTTGTGCGCCTTGGAGGGATGCGGCTTTGGATGGGGTGGTCTTGGAAGGAGGGATGTGAGTTCTTGTTGTTGTTGTTGTGTATCCTTAAAGCTCCTTAAAGCCCCAAGTTGGACTGCTGCTGGTAGACCTCCACCGCTGAGCTCAGACGATTGAAAACCGGCAGCCTGGGAGTTGTCTGCGACTCCTCCTGCTGCATCGGTGTGCTGACACTCTTCTGGAGCAACTGCTTGCCGGCCACATCGACATCGTACGGCGGCGGTGTATGCACTGGCGAAATGGGTACATTCGGCGACTCTGGTGGCGTGGTCTGACCCAGTCCCTGTCCCAGACCCATCACCATGCCCAGACCCAAGCCCGAGGCCGAGGATGTGGATGAAGCGGAACTGTTGCTGGCACCTCCGCCATTGCCCTGGGCCATGGCCATGCGATGCTGCAGGGACATGGCCTCGTGGAAGGGGAAGCTGGTCAGCGAATTGGCGGGGCTCATCGATAGCGATCCGGTGGGCGATTCGCGATCGGAGCCGGTGCTCATGCTTAGCGGCGGGCTAAGCGGCAGGAAGAACTGGCTGCTGCTGCTGTTGTTGCTGCTGCTACTAATGTTGTTGCTGTTATTGTTACCTTGGCTCTGACTATTCTTGGCAAAGATCTGAGACTGCGACTGCTGCGACTGCTGCTGCTGCTGCTGCTGCTGCTGTTGCTGTGACTGTGTCGTCTGCTGCGACTGGGATGAGGACGACGACGAAGACTTGGCTGCCTGAGCGGCCTGCTGGGCACGTGCCTCGTCCGCATTGTGGACAAAGTGGCAGCGTGGCCCGTACGGACAGAAGCCGACGCTGTGGAAGGTGCGACAGTACTCGGTCTTGTACTTGGGATGACGCTGCAGATTGCGTAGCTCGTGGTAGCCATGAGCAAACTGGCATTTCTCGCCATACTTGCACTCGCCGGCCTCCTCAAAGGGGCGGCATAGCTCCGTCTTGTATCTGGGAGGAAGAAAACCGATTAGTTTTTATTTCTTTAAAAGAAAAGTAAGATAATCAAGCCTTACCTGGACGTATTCATGGGCTGCTGCGGCAGTGGCTCCGACTGTGTGCGCTCCAGCTTGCGGTGCAGGTTCATGTTGCCCAGATTCTCAATGATGGTCACCAGATTGGCCACTGGCTGCTGTTGCTGCTGGATGAGCTGCTGCTGCTGCTGCTGCTGGCGCTGCTGCTGGGCCGGCTGTGAAATGGTGCGTGTGAGGGCTCCATGCAGGCGATGCTGCTGCTGCTGCTGTTCCATGTTGCTCCTGTCCAGGACGAGCTCCACTTGCTGCTGCTGCTGTTGCTGCTGCTGCTGAAGATGATCGCGATCGCGATCGCTGGCCACCTGTGAATGCAAAGAAAGACCAAGAGGTGCAAAATCAATTTTTTGTTGGTCGCTCGGGCGTATACGTAACGTGGCGAATATACATTTCGCAAAAATTCAAAACCATAAAAAACACACACACACACACTAAGGGGAAAGACCACAAAACAAAGCCAAAAACAGCAGGAAAGGATGGGGAAATAAAGAGGTGGGGGCAAAAAGCACAAGCACAAACACAAAGGCAAAAGTATAAGCAAAAGCAAAGAAGCGGCAGCAGCAAAGCCAAGCTTACTTTTACTTTTAACTTGACCTATAAGAGGAAAACAAAAAGAAATACAGAAAAACCCAACGCAGAGAGAGAGAGAGGGAGAAGGGAGAGGAGATTGTGTTGTCTTGCAAAATGTTTTTTTTCTTTTATTATTATTATTATTAATATTATTTCAATGTTATTTTCCAGGCTAAAACAAAGGGAATGTGGTTTATTTTCTCTACATTTTATTTCTTTGAGAGTTTTAGGAGACAATCTGTGCAGACTTATTCTTGACTCGAAACTCATCTGACCTATCTATCGATCTAGCCAGGTCTGGATTTTGATTTTATGGGATTTACTTTGGCTTTGTTTAAAACCTATAGATCTCAGACTTTGGCCATAGTCTTCAAACATTATTTAAGGCTATTTATAACAATTTGAAGTCTTCTATTTGCTACCAATTCTCTCCTTTTTTTCTCTTTAATATATATCTTTTTTTCCAGTGAAATCCTACTAACAACTTCTAGAGATTTTTGAATCTTTTTGTATCTTGTATCTTTTTTTTTTTAGATCTTTTTTGCAGTAAAATCCTACTAACTCTCAGATATTTATGCAACAACAAATATAGGTTATAGTTCTGTAAGATTAGAAAAATTATTTTCTGGTATTCTATTAGTATTTTTTATATATTTAGTATTTTTTATATATTTTAAATTTTATATATTTGAACAATCTTTCTCCATACCATTCCTCTCTCTCTCTATTTCTAATCCTCTATTTTTTTTTATATCCAATTTTTCTAATCCCATTTTAACTGGTATCGAAGCCCTGTTTAGACCTAGTTTAGACCTAGTTTAGACCTGGTTTAGACCTGGCTTAGACCTGATTTAGACCCTAGTTAATCATAACTTAGTAAACCCCATTTAAGTTACAAGTTAAGACCTATTGAAGCCTCTAAGTAAGCCCCCTTTCAAACCCTCTTTAGCCGCACTTTAAGCCCAATCTTGGCCCTATTTAAGCAATAATTTAAATCCCACTTGGCAGCAAGCCCCCCTTTTATTTTCCATGTCGTCATCGGTGGGTTCGGTTTAGTTTTTCTTTATTTTTTCTTTTCCTTTTTTTGTTTCCTTTTTTTTTTGGGAACGCAACGTCCGACTTACATACTTGGCTTGTTCATTTTTTTTTTTTTTGTTCGTGCGATGCTGTAACATGTTATGCAACCAGTTAACACAAACACAGACGCAGACACTCTCTTAACTCACTCCATCGAGCGTGGCCAAAAACTAACAACAACAATAACAATAACAACAATAGCAGCAACAACAACATACCAATTACATATGTATAGAGCTCAAGTTCAAGCCAACAACAACACCACACACAAAAAGCCGGAGCTGCTCGTTGGGAAAAAAAAACCGAAAAAGACTTTGGGGGGAACAGCAAGAGAGACAGAGAGAGAGAGGGGAGACACACACAAAGTAATCAACCACTTCACCAGCCCCCCCATAAAGCCCGCTCCCCCCAAATCACGCAAAACCGCAGACAACAAAAACAAAACCAGTTGGCGGCTTGCTCAACACGCGAGTGGGAAAGAAAACGAAAAAAAATAAAGAGACGGAGGCAGAGGCTGAGCAACGGTGGGGGTGCGAGCGAGATGGCTGGAGAAGGTGGCGCATGCGCAAAGGCAAAGGCATAAAAAACAAGAAGCTAGCAGGGTTGCCAAGCCTTTGAAATAAAGCAAACAAGTTAGTCACTGCATTAAAGAAAACAATGGGAAAAATTAAGAAAAATAAAAATCAATTGGAAAATATTAATAGAAATAAATAAATAATTAAAAATTAATAAAATTGCAGCCAGAAGCTGATTTTTCGTATTTGAAAGAGGTATTGTAAGTAAAGGAGACATTTCCGACCCCATAAACCATGTATATTCTTGATCAGCATCAAAAGCAGAATCGATCTAGCCGTGTTCGGCCAAAAAAAAAATGTGACCCATTTTTCGGAAAAAATGCAAGGGGTTACATCATTAAAATTTTCAAAAATTGGTCAAAAATTTAGACATTGAGTTTTGAATGCAGAAAAGTTCTCCCGTAAAAAATAGGAAGAAAAAACCAAACCAGAGTGAAATCAGTTGAGTTTAAGCCAAGTTATGATAAAAAAAAACCATTGAAGAGTTGAGCAATTTTTAGACCATTTTTAGACCTTCTATAGCGGGAAATTCTTGTCTTTTAAGGGGGGTATTGTAAGTAAAGGATACATTTCCGACCCCATAAACTATATATATTCTTGATCAGCATCAAAAGCAGAATCGATCTAGCCGTGTCCGGCAAAAAAAAATGTGACCCATTTTTCGAAAAAAATGCAAGGGGTTACATCATCAAAATTTTCAAAAATTGGTCAAAAATTTAGATATTGAGTTTTGAATGCAGAAAAATTTGCCTTGAAAAACGAAGAAAAAACCAAACCAGAGAAAAATCGGTTGAGTTTAAGCCAAGTTATGATCAAAAAACCATTGAAGAGTTTAGCAATTTTTAGACCATTTTTAGACCTTCTATGGCGGGAAATTATCGTCTTTTGAGGGGGTATTGTAAGTAAAGGATACATTTCCGACCCCATAAACCATATATGTTCTTGATCAGCATCAAAAGCAGAATCGATCTAGCCGTGTCCGGCCAAAAAAAAAATGTGACCCATTTTTCGAAAAAAAATGCAAGGGGTTACATCATCAAAATTTTCAAAAATTGGTCCAAAATTAAGACATTGAGTTTTGAATGCAGAAAAGTTCTCCCATAAAAAATAGGAAGAAAAAACTAAACCAAACCGAAATCGGTTGCGTTTAAGCCAAGTTATGATCAAAAAACCATTGAAGAGTTTAGCAATTTTTAGACCATTTTTAGACCTTCTATAGCGGGAAATTATCGTCTTTTGAGCGGGGTATTTAAATGCAAAAAAGTTCAACAAGACTGTGCTTTACAGTTTCGAAAATTCGAGTTTCGGAAGTAGCACCGTCGTATAAGTAAGATTACACTCGGTACTCTCTGTATATAGCCCACTTAGAGAGCTCGTTATCTCTAAAGAGGGGTATATGGGAGATGAGATGTCGGTCGTGGAGGGAGAGAGGGTCAAATAAGAAATAAAGCCAGACAGATGAGGCACATAACAAATAAATATTTATATACCCCCCGACACAGATGTACATATGTGCATATATGTGCACTTCATTTGGGTTATCTTTGCCCCGATTTCAACAATATACACACAGAGACACATTCCTTGAAAAATATTCATGAGTAATTCCATAAAGAGCCACAAACGGAACGAAACGAAACAAAACAATTTAAATGTTCAATTAATTAATTTGCCTGCCCAATCAGTTTAGAAGCCATATTCCTCTATTCCCATTGCCGCTGTTGTGTTGCTGCTGTGTGGATCGCTGGCTTATCTTATCACTCGACGACACTTTTGGCATCGTCGGGTCTTGATTTTCGTAGTCACTTCTCCCCATACACTCTTTGCCTATAGCCCATTGAAGTATGGTAGTATATTTGCGTTTGAAATTAATTAAATAATGTTTAGACGATTAACGAAAGCCATTAGTAAAATATAAAGTCCATCCGTTGAATGACAATTCATGTTTTCCAAAGGTAAGGCAATGAATTGTACTTGGACGGAATGAATATAAAAAATAAACTAAAGATGATGTTAAAAAACCAACAAGTTTGGAATTTATTTGAGCCCCTTAACTCCATCAACAAAACATAATTAATATAAATAAAACTAAGCAAATTAATTAAAATAAAGATAATAACTAAAGGGATTAATAATTCTGTTCCTAAAGCTAACTGAATATAAGTAACTGCAGTGAACAGAATTTAAAAATGAACCTAATAAACCGAAATGAACAAAATTCACTGAAGTGAATAAAGTTCACTTTAAAATAAAATGAATAAAGTTCACTTTAAAATAAAATGAAGAATAAAGTTCACTTTAAAATAAAATGAATCAAGTTCACTTTAAAATAAAATGAAGAATAACGTTCACTTTAAAATAAAATGAATAAAGTTCACTTTAAAATAAAATTACTAGTTTACTTAAAAAAAAATAAATAAAGTTCACTTCAAAATAATTGACTACTACTAAAGTAAAAACAAAAATCAACTAGAGTCTTACACTCAATTAAATCCCAAAATCTATGGACTACTTCCTGAGTGGCATTATTTATTAATTGGTCAGCTGACATTGACAAGCACACCTGGCAACTCTGTTTTCGTGGTCTCGCAGTTTTCCAGTTTCAGTTTCAATTTCAGTCTGTAACTCTGCGCAGACAGCTGCCGAGAAAATATACAAAAAAAAAGAAGATAAAAATAAAAACATTAACGAGCGAGCAGCAAGCGCAACAAGTTTAGCAAACCTTTGGCGCTGCGCTGCTTTTTTCCTCTTTTTTTTTTTTTTTTGTTTTTGACCAACTTCAACGCTTACGGCATCGGCAACTGATGATATGGTTGCTGCTGCTTAAGCTTTTGCTTTTGCTTTTCGCCTCTGGGTTGCACCAACCAAGTACCATAAAAACACAAAAAAAAATACAAAAAAAGGCCCAAGTTTATGCCTCCTGGTAATTTACGATTTCATCATTGGGCCGAGAAATAAAAGCATTTTTTATAAATTTGCAACAAGCCACCCTTGAAAATGGATGACTTATTCTTTAATTTTTAGCCAGAAAAAGGAAAAAAAAACCCAGAAAAACGGTCTAAATTGGTAGCATTATGTTTGTAATTCTTAAAGTAATGGTAAAGAATTATGAAACATAGTTCATATATTTGAGGAATTCGTATAGATTCTAAAACTATCAAAACAGAACATTGATTTATAACTAACAAATATTTAAAAATTTTTTATAAATATTTAAACTCCATTGGATCTTATAAAATTCTTTACCTTGAGTTCCACATTTTGTGATTATATAAGAAATAAAGAAACCTTAAAAATATACCCAGAGAAAGTAAAAAAAAACCTAAAAATTTGCAAAATTAATAAAAGAAGGCCATGGAGTTGAGGTGAAGAAATTCCACTTCCGCAATAGATAAAGTTGACCTTCAATTTACTTTTGTTTCTTTGCTGCTTGTATGACTATTTGTATGTCAATTAGCTGGTTATTTGATTTTACACAGCTGTTTTTTTTTGGGGGGGACGACGGTGAGTGAGTGAGTGAATTCATGGTCACAGTTTTCGTGAATTGATTTCGCAAAATGGAGTTCGCATGAACGCCCCATGATTGCGTGTGGGAGGGGTGGAGTGGTGACTGTTAAAGGGGGGATAAGCATGGGGCAAGCCAGAGAAGAGAAGGGGCAAATTCAAAAGTAGGAAGAGAGAGGAAGAAATGGAGAGAAGAGGGAAGAGAGAAGAAAGGAAGAGGACTTGTGTTTTTTAAACGTGTTTACAAAAAAAAACTTGAAGATTTGTCTCTCCCCCTCTTCGCTCTTTCTGCTTCTGTGTAGAAAAACAAGATTAAGACCCATTTTGGGAAAATAAGAAGAAGAAGGCTAGAGGAGAAGAACCAGCGGAAAAGGACAAAGAGAGGGGGGCAAGATGCTAGCCATGAAGCTAGATCTGAGCTTGTTTTTGCTCTTGCCATTTGCGCTTTTTGCCGTTTTCCCCAGTTATCATTGTGTCTGTGTATTATGTATTAAGCTCTTTCCTCTCGCGCCATCATTGCCATCTCTTTCACTCGCCATCGTCTATTGCCTTCACTCTCTTTCATCTAGGTGAGAATTTCCCTTTCATTTGAAAATGAAAATAAGTTTACTTTTCCTTCAGTCATGCTTCGTGTCTTCCACTACTCTAGCCTCTCTTCTTCCTCTTCGCACCGTTTATTGCCACATGTGTTTTGGTCTTCTTGTTTCTTCGGTGTTTCATTGTTGCGGTGGGTTAAGACAACAGACAGACAGAGCGAGAGAGAGATGAAGAGATAGTGCGGGGGAGGTAGAGCGTAGAAAGAGAGTGGTGGGGCCAGCAATGGGAAGATGAGGGGGAAGAAAGAGAAGGGCCTCCCGAAGAAATGAGAGTTACGAGCGACCGACAACGGACCTTGAGGCAAAACTTTTGCCAAACTTTTCAATTTTCGAATCACACAGTTCCACAGTTCCGGTTCAAAACCCATAAAAAAACAAATTAAATAAAAAAAAGCATGTGGAAATAAATCTGTTAAATTTAAGTCAAGGGTTTTTGTGACTTTTACGATTCCCTTGCAAAATAATTGAAGATTAATCTTTAAAATTAAAGTATATATTTCACTTTAATTGTCCCACTTTGATTAAACATATGAACAACAAGTATTAATTAATAGGTGGGGGAGGTAAGTCAATGACTTTTGGAAATTAAATATTATATTTATATCTATTTCTGTAATATTTAGCCTCTATGGATACCCTGTATCTTTTGAATTCCTAATAATAATTAGAGATAACGATATGAGAAACGGACATGACTCATTCTAAATAAGACTTCTTAAGCTTGTAGAAGCTGTTCTAGTCAGTCCATTAATATAACAGATTTTAAATATGAGAGTTTTTTAAAAGTTGCACATGCCTCTCCAGCTTAATTTATATATAAGAAGTACATCTTTAAAGTCTTGATGTGCGCATATTTATATGATACAATATATTTATTCAGACTTTTTGATTTAATATAACGGTTTTGCCTAGTATTGATATAACAGTTTTGTTATACTAAAGTTATTTAAAGTTAGCTAAAGTTTCTCATATATTTTAAAAGTATATCTTGTAAATATTCTGCAGGGTTGATATACACATATATGATACTATATTCATGCTCACTTTTTGTATAACAGTCAGTTATCCTGTTGATATAACAGTTTTGTCATATTTTAGATCTTTAAAGGTTAAGTTTCACACATATAACATAACATATTGTAAGTATTATGCAGTGTTGCCGTACACATATATTATACTATATATTCATGCAGACTTTTTGTATAACAATCAGTTATGCTGTTGATATAACAGTTTTGTCAAATTGAAGTTCTTTGAATGTGGCTTATGTTTCTTCAGGTTTGTTTATATATATAACAAGATATATAGATATGTAAGTATTGAGCAGACTTGATGTACATATATATGATATATATATATCTTTTCGTCGAAGGTGTGTGTATGTTTCAGGTCTTGGCTCACACCGACTGTTAGTTAGGTAAGATCGCTGGTGATTGTTGTTGTTGTTGTTGTTGTTGCTGTTACTTGTTTGTGTCTCATAAACACGTTCACACAGATACACCTCGCCGTCTCCACCGGTGTGTGTGTGTGTGAGATGCTGAAGACCTGCTGTTGTTGGTTGTTTTTTTTTTCTTTTCATATTATTTATTTGTATTTTTTTTCGGTTGGACTAACTGGTTTTATAAAGCCAGCAAAAACCAAAAACCAAAATAAAGGCAACAACAGCGCGGCGATGACGACGACGACGACGACGCAATATCCATAACCTCGATGAGCTAACACCAATACAATCAGCTGGATATGCGAATTGGAAATGAATACAAAGTTATTATTGAGTGTTATTTATAATACTCGAATGGAGCCCGAGCGAGCACAACCTGCACGATCGTTCGGCCATTGAAGGAGGCGGCAAAGGGGGCGTGGCTCTGAATATTTAGATATATCTGTTTGTATCTCCACAGCGAAGGTCACACTAATAGGTCGACTTGGTAATTATCCAATTATTTAATAACTTCCTTAATGAAAAATATACTTGGATTGGTCTGAAACTTTTGGGTTATATGTATTTTGGGTCTTTGTTACCGAACCAATTATTGATAATGTTAACTTACATAACGTTGGTGTACTTTTTGGATTTTATTCAAAATATTTGGAATAATATTTCATGTCTATACTAATTAAATTAAAATAATTTCCTGTGAGATTGCTCAACAATTTCAATCACATTTTCTTTATTGATATTATAGAGCTTCCACTGCTATCTTCATGACCGCTATTGTACCCTGTGCATATTTATATTCGCATCTATTAATCGCCCCGGGGGAATAGCATTAGCAATTAAAGCAAGGTATTTATATTTAGTTAGGGATGAGATGATGATCGTACCAAATGATCGATCGAATCGACGAGATAAAAATCGAAAAAAATACGCATCTGATTTCCATATTTACACACGAATTTTTTTTTTCGGTTCAATTAAAAGTTCAAGGTAAAGCCTCAAATTTTCTATGCAAAGTGCGAGATCGAGATATACTATATATTTTTACTGTTCAAATTTGATTAGCAATCCGAGGCGCAGATCAAATTAAATGGATTCAAAAACACACCTCCCGGGTTTTACCTTTAAGGAAGGTATAAGAAAATGAAAATGAGAATGAAAAATTAACAAGAAAAAGGTAAAGAAAAGGAAAAAGGAGGACAAGGGAATGGGGGAGGGGGGATATGGGTATATGGGGACGAGGCAGAAAACAAAGTCTCGCATCGATTTTAATTGTTGGCAAATTTGAATTGGTAATTAACACATGCGGCGCTGTCATGCGAGTTTTTCATTGCATTTCGTTTCCATCTCCATTTCCATAGCATTTTGCATTGCATTGCGTTTCTGTTCTCCTTTTTTTTTTTTATTTTCTTCTTTTTTTTATTACTGATCACTTTTGATCGATTGATGGGGCAGGGAGTACACAACAAAACAATCTAGAACAGACACAGATCAACACGATCCACAGAGGCCGATAAGGCGGACAAAGCAACGTGCTACGCTGCACTCAAAGAAAAAGGGAGTGCTATGTTTCAACAAGGAACTTAATTTTTTAGTATTTTTAAGAACCCAAATTCTGTTATATATTTAAGTCACGGTGGTTCTTTTTTTTTCTTTTATGGAGGTGTCAGAGAGGCAACAAAAATGCTTAAAAAATGAGTTCTAAACAACAAATCACGTGTTTTGCGACGCACACAGAATCCCTCTCATGTCTGCTACGAAGTTAGTTTTTGACAGGTTTTTTTAGGCCAGAAAGCTTTATAATAAATAAATAATATATATTAATAAACAGCATCAGGAGTTTCAATCTATGAAAATGCTGATGATATAGTTATATAGTTATATTGCCAGGATAGTTAATAAGTAAATCAAATCAAAATAATGCTGACAAGAAACATGTCGAAGAAATTAAATAAAACCTATTAAAACTATTTGACTTTGCTTTCATAGACTTAATCCACCTTTTACCTTACATAATATCCCAAGATTTGATCATAAAATGACTAATATCCAAGGGTTTGTAATTAACAAACACCTTATAAAACAATATATCAAAAAACTAAACCATTTATGTATACCTATGGTTACCTACCGGTATTAAATTATTATTAACCATTAACCACGCTTTATAATTTACATAATATACCAAAAGTTTTTTGGTTTGTAAAACTTGAAATGTCTGCACGAGTGTGCGTGTGTGTTAGCTCATAGCTTTGGTCTTTTTTTTCGTTTTTTTTTCTTTTTTTTGGGTCGTAAGTTTTGGGCCATCCCATAACGTTCCCCTGCCGATCCGAGCGATCCAAACGATCCATCGATTGAGGTCTAGGTCGAACCGTCGCGTCGTCGAATGGGCCAGCATTTCACATTTTCGCGGCGTCCGCATTGTCCATCCGTTCGTCGGCTGTTAACAGTATTTGGTAAGCGAACAAGCCGCGCCGCACAAAGCGTAGATAGCGAGAGTGTTTACGGGGGGGGGGCCAGCAGCAGCAGCAGCGGTGTAAAGGGCAGGAGGAGGAGGAAGCAAATTGGAGCCAAAGAGCGAAAGAGAAGACAGTACGCATGCGCAACTGGCGTGCCAGTTTCGTTTCGTTTCGTTTCATTGCCAAGCGTCCGCGTCCGTCGACGTTGTCTCGCTTGTTTCTTCCTCTTTCATTTCGTATTTCTTGTNTGAATGAATTCCCATATATTAAACTTAAATCATTATTTATTAAAAATACAATAAAATAATTTAAAAAAAAATTAAAGGCTTTGAACACTAAAAAATTGCTTAAAAAAGTAATTCAGCTTTGAGCCATTAAACAGGAAAAGAGAAACGCATTTTCAGCGTTTTCTTTATCAGCAAAAACTCTCCAATGGAAACATTTTTTTGGTGGATTGGATTACATATGGCGAGTTTTCCAAGGTGTTTTTTTTTTAGATATAAAGTAATACCCTCCTGTTCAATTTAAAATTTTAAAATGAATATCTTTTTAAATTAAAATTTAAAAATAAATAAAGTCACATTTTATATTATCAAAAATATTTATTTTCTTAAAGAAGAAGCTTGATTATTATTATTACGAAAAATTTAATAAACCTTCCTCTTCCCCAAAGAAATCCAGATAGCAAATGATCGGGGTTCGAGCTCCTTTTCAATGGTAAAAAGACAAACACAACAAATGAATGACCCATAGATATACATATTTGATTGCAGTTCCCGAGAATTATATATGTATGTACATATTTAGGTAGTTAGGAGGTAGACCCCTTGCTGGTCCCCCTTTTTGCCCTTGCCGTGACCCCTGTAATCAAGTTGCAACCCTCTTCTGGCTTTACGATTTTCCTATTTCCCAGTTCAGATTGGATCGGTTCGGTCTTCAGACAGAGGCTTATCAGAAACGAGAACAACAACAACGACGACGATGATGGGTTTTGTCCAGAGCGTCCAACCTTATCGGGAATACACTAGGCTCACGGCCCGGCTTGTTCCCTTTTCAAAGAGTTATGTACCTCCTCCTCAAAAGTTTCCTCATTTCCCCTTTTTGCCCCTGGGACTTAAATGCCATTAAAAAAATAACAATAATAAAGAAACTTCTGTACATAAATCCCCAGTGGGTGACCCGAGAACTCTACCCAAAACTCCAATGAGAATTCGATTAAATCCGATCCAAAACAATGTGATCCGCTCTGATTCGAGGGCCGCCGAGCCAGGCACATTTCGAAATTGATTGGTGTCTTTTTGTACCAGTGTTTATAGGACGGAATTATTACGAAAAGAATGTCATAAATAAAGGGAAAATAGCAACGATCTCAACTTTAAGGAAATTCCATGGCATATTATTGCTAAAATAATAAGCTAACAAAGTAATATTGTTGATAGGCGACATTTTATACACATTTTCTCACAACTACGTAAGAAAGTACCGAGTTTGATCATTTTCGTGAGACAAGTGTGACCTTTTATTATGAAATTATGCGCCAGTGTGGCTGTGCTTTGACTTTTACGGTGTTAAATAAGAAATTTTGTAAATATCATCATCATCATCATCATCGTCATTAGCCTGATAGAGACATAAGCCTAGTAATTTCTATAGGCAGTTGCTGTGCTGTGTTCTCCCCCGTTCTCCCTTTATCAGTCGGAGAAAAGTTCTTGGGGGCTCTTATCACCGCCGCCCCGGCAAATGTGTTCACTTAGTGTTTGTGTGAGCACATGGCAGTGGCAGTGACCCGCACCAACCCCATGCCCATCGCCATCCAGCAACCCCATTCCCCGTGCAAGTCTCCTATCTCGCTGCATGCACACTTGTATGTGCTCTTCCCTCACTCTCACTCAATTGCAGGCCAAGCACGTAAATCATAAAAATAAAATACAAAAAACAAGAACAAAAAATCAAGAAAAAAAAACGAAGGAAAAACACACATTTTAAGTGTAAAGTGTAGATTGAGAGAGAGAAAAAAGCAACAGAATGGAGGAAAAAGACACACAGTGCGACGTGTATGTGCATGTGTGATTTAATGTGATAAGAATACTTATTATTGGGTTAGTTAGTTCATACATATAATAATAATCTTTCGTTCGACCGCTGCTGTTTTTGTTGCCACTCAAAAAGGTGATAAGCGCGAAAAGCACAACTGATATACAGAAAGCAAGAAGAACTTAGCTCAAGAAACAAATGCAAAATGAGCAGAAAAGCAAAGGGGATACCGAAACAATAAAAAAAAAAAACAAACAGAAACTGCATATTCGACAGAAAGGGAGAGAGAAAAAATAGCTATAATTCTTCAGTTTAAATATCAAATAATAAAAAATAGAAGGATCGTCACCCGAATCGAAATCAGAGCTTTTTAAATCCCCAAGAGCATTCGGAATTTTCCAGAACTTTTTACAATGCGAGACGTAGAAAAACAAAAACAAAAAACAAAATAAAACTGATTTGATAAGCCATTGAAATGATACGATAATCCTCAGTTAATTTCAGATCATTAAGCAACATTGTGGTACGGTTTTTGTTTATTTATTTTTGTAACCGAATGTTGATCCTTTGTAAATTCTTAAGAAAATTGTTTTCATAACTGTTTCAAGAGAAAAATAAACTAAAAATCACCTTCAGTTCTTTCAAAATTCTTTGATATTTAAGAAAATGAATGTATGATCGGTCTTATGATCTTAACTATATAGTTCTTTTTATCTTGGCACATATGTAATTACATATAGAGAATTTTAACCATTTTCTATTATATCTAGTGATGATCTCTACAAAATGATCTCTAAACCTTTTAAATAATCGTCACTGATAAATGATCATGAAAAATTACCTCTTATTATCGAAAATCGAAATTTTCCATTATTTTTATGTCAAAGTCTTATTTAATTTCAAAGGATTTTTTTGGTTAATTAAGAAGAAACCTATTATTAATGGAATAAACCAAAGGAATTGATGATAATGAGCTAAGCGAGGAGATTGTGAAGAGGGAGTAAATAAATGTGTGTATTTCCAAAACAAACCGACAAAATCAACCCTGGCTTTATCTTTCCACGCTTTGTACCCCTCTTCTCCTTCTCCCCACCACCACCACACTTATTATTATCTTCTCTTTGCTTTGATTCCCCATTCCACAGGTTGTTTTTGTAAGTATTGATCCCTATATTTCCCTTACTGGTTTATCCGCTTCTTCTCTCAACTTCTTTCTCCCCTTCCTTTACTTCTTCCCTTCTTGTTCCAATAATTTATCGTCTATTTGATAACCCGCACAAACAAAACAACGAAGAAGAAGAAGAAGAAGCCAAAGAAGGCAATAAAAAGAAGCAAACAATACAAGGGATAAGGCAGAGAGCTGAGAGTCGGAGAGTGATCCAGGATAGAGAGCAACATGTTGGAAATGTGTTCAACACGTGGTCTATCTTCCAGTCTCTTCCACTACTTTACACTCTTCCAATCCGCAGATCAAAACCTATCGAGATCGTGATTAAAATTATGTACATACGTGTGTATGTATGTGTGTATATCGCTCTTGCTTAGAACACAGCAGAAAAAAAAACAAACAACAAACAACTCACATGTGTTAACTGCTCATATGATTGTTGCTGCTGTTATTGCTATTATTGCTTTTGTTGTCCTGTAAAACCAGTTGCAGAGCGCTGCCAGACAGAGATAGCCTAACAGCTGCTAGACGGAGAGATAGAGATGGAGAGCAGCGCGCTGCCGGGGCAAAACCCGCAAAAGCAAAACCAGCAATAACAACAGCAACAACAGCAAGCAGGCAATCAAAAAGCGACAGTGAATGTGAATGGAAATCTACTAAACAAACGGCTCTACGCCGCTCTGCCGGCGCCGACAGCAGCAACGACGACTGCGACTTCATTATATAATAGATTCGATTGGATTTTTCGGTGGATTTCGTCGTTTTTGGTTTTCAGTTTTGGGATTGGCAATCACAAAACAAAATAAAAACATGTTGCAAGTTATTCATTTAAGTTTTTTTTTCTTCTTTTCATTTGTAGGGTGGCCCGCATGAAAAGCTGAGAAGGCAAAGAGCAAACCAGCAAAATAAACGCCAGCATAACAGAAAAATATTAACGAATTTAATGAGCGAAACCGTTTCAGAATTTCGCGGGCGAAGCTCAAGAACAAAGCGAAAGCAAAGAGAGTTTTATGAAATAAAAACAAACAAAATAATTTATTTAGTTAAGATAAGAATAGGATTTTTCATGGAATTATATTATTTCATTTCTAAATAAAAGGACAAACATAAATAATTGAAAATCTTAATCTTCCTCTCAGTTCTAAAATTTCATAGAATTCTTAAACTTCTTAATAATTACAATTTTGAAATTTTCTTTACTAGAAAAAAAGTAATTAAATTGAAGTGTAAACGGTATTATTTAAAGGGCAACTTTCCTATTCACTATTATGCATTGATTAAAATGCATTTTTCCTGTGAATTTATTATTAGATAATATTTTTCCAATTTCATAGAATCGGGGAGAAAAAGCAACTTGGAAATCAATTTTAAATGCCGACTTGCAAATTTTATTGCCATCCCCCACTCCTCTTTGTCTCCATCAAGTTTACCCTTCTCCCACACTCAAGCCGCCTTAAGAATGCAAACAAACAAGCACACGGGGGAAGTGAGACAATGGGTAGGGGGAGCGGTAGATAGATGTACTTTGGCACTCAATTGAGCGGCCATTAGCAATAATACCAACAACAACAGCACTGCCGAGACAATTTCAAGATTACAACAACACACACAGGCAATAATAATAATAATAATACAACAGCAACACATCGTCGAGCAATGACAATAGAATATGAAGTGTCTTCTCTCCTACAATTCTCCCCTCCCATCTCCCTCACTGCCCTAATGCGCACGCCTGCCCGCCTGGCTCGCTCCCTCTCGTGCACTCGAGTTCTCCTGACTCTGCCGCTCACCGCGATCGGCTCCACCTCTCCCTACCCCTATACCCCTCTCCCACCAACTCATAACTAGCAGATCCAGGCCAGAGTGAGAGAGCAGAAGATTGGGAGCCGTGCGACCCATACAAAGATATTGGTGTGGGAGAGATAGCGACGACAAAGGCGAGAGAGCGGTAGATTGAGAGAGTGGGTGGGCAGATGGAGCTCAGAAGGGTGAGATGGAGAGCGCAGCGAATGCTCCATGGTACACCAAACAGATACGCTACATAGCATATTTGATTTGTGTGTATGTTTTGTATTTGTACTTTTTACAACTGAACGATAAGAGCAGCAGCAACAATAATAATATGAATAATAATAATAGTAGGCAGTCAGTCAGTAGCGCCTGCACGCAAATAACTTTATCCAACATTTCGATTTCGGAAGGGGTGAAAAAAAAATAATTGATGAACAATTAAGTACAGGTAATTTACTTAGTAGGAAACGCAACACTTTGGAAATTACAATGATATAACCACACACAGCAGATACCTCTTGGGTTTATATTTTTTGTTATAACATATTTCTGAATACAATTATAATATTACCGCAAAACAAACAATGAAAAACCATTGGGAGCTAAAAATAAGAAGAAATACACAATCCCCTTGAAGTATTTCTTTACATTCTGTATGGGACTTAATAAAGATAATTACCTCCTTATGACCTACCGACTAAGGGTTATATTTTACTACTTTCTTGATAAAATAAATTTATTTCTTACAAATTAATATTCCAAATTCTTCAACATTTTCTTCTTTGGTTGGGATAAATCAGTCTACAAATTTTTCCAGTGATTGTGATCCTCTAAGGGTATCTCAAGGGTCAACCAGTCAATATGCTGGCAATATGTTGTTTTTGTTGTTGCAATTGCCGTTTTCTTATTGTTGCTTTAACCTCATGTCCTCATGCGTGAGTTAAGTGCCTGTGTGCGTCTGTGTATGTAACGTGTAAGAATCAGCGATGTTCCCTATTTAGCTGTTTTCTAGCCAGGACCTATGATCGCTATGTTCCAGCAGGTGCAGTTTTATATATTTCTTGTTAGATTCCTACGGTTAAGTCCCTAAATTATTTACAAAATAAAAAACTAAATCATGAAATAATTTAACTTCTTGTTCTTGTATTTTCTAGCCCTTTTTCGCAAAATTCTGATATTCTGGAGAAAATTTAATTGTCTTCAGACTCGTTGGCTGGCCCAGTGCGGGTGAAGCAGAGTGAGCGATAAGTGGA
The DNA here is from genome assembly GCA_008042675.1 of Drosophila seguyi. Lineage (NCBI taxonomy): Eukaryota > Metazoa > Arthropoda > Insecta > Diptera > Drosophilidae > Drosophila > Drosophila seguyi. The sequence continues at coordinate 21,424 of VNJU01009823.1, read as the reverse complement.
GTGAGAGAGGTACTACGCGACTTGAGCCTGCGATTGCGATGGGTTTTTTTTTTTTCGTTTTCATGGGATGGGGCTGCGCATATTAATCGAGTCGAGTCGGATCGAATCGAAATGAAATGACGTTCGGCGGAGTTGAGAGTTAAAGGAAAAGGAGGCGAGGATTGAGGTTTGAAGACCGAAGAGTTGCCTTTTTTTTCGGTTTTATTTCGTTTTTTAGGTAGGTAGCGGTCGCAACACTCGCTCTCCTCCTACTCCTTTTGCTTTTGATCTGCCTCTTGCAGCAATGGCGTCGGGACATGAGCGCACACACATGCAATGCACATGCACACGGACATGGACTTGGACATGCACAAAACACAGATCAAAATAAAACAACAAACGTTGTTGCTGTTATCGCCTCTTGGCAGGAAATGGAATTATATTCGTAAAAAGTAGTCGCCGTTTGTCGCTTGTAAGTGAGCCCCTGTCTTTCGCTCTCCCGGTCGGTCTCTTGCTCAGCAGGAGAGAAGAAAGGCATGGGGCAAAGGAGAAGGGGCCAGGCCATAGAAGAGCGATCACAAAGCGGAGAAAAAGATGGGGGATGGAAGAGGAGGGGCCTGAAACGTAACACCGCTGATTACGTAGCGAGGATTTCGTTATAACAAACTAAGCACATTTTTTACACATTTTACTTTTTGGCCTGCAGCAAACACAACTGGAAACAAAACCAAAAAAAATAAAATAAGACGTACAACCGAAAGAGGCAAAACTGCATACAAAATGCACATGGACAGTAACAGTTGAGGTCAAATTAACAGTGAAAATCAGTCATAAATATATAATATTGATCCATTTTTGTTTTTTATTTTTGAAATTTGTTTATAGATTTTGTTTAAATATTTTTTTTTATTGAAAAAATACATGAGCGATCGCGACAATTTCGTCGCCTGGACAAGAGCAACAAAAGCTACTGCATTTGCTGTCGTTTCTATTGAGCATGAGTTTGTTGTGAGTGTGTGTGTGTTTTTTGCTTTTCATCTGTGTGCGTTTGTGGTGCGCCCTTTCGCTTTCGGTCGCTGCTATTGCAAATACAAACCAAAAATGCTGTGTAATGACAAAAAAAATAATAACAATGCATTTTCCATGCCAATCGTTGCCGATTATCGATAACACGCGGCTGCTGGCAAAGTTCATTACAAAAAAAAAAAAAAAAATGGGAAAAACAACAAAAGTATATTTTGCAACTTTATCGGACGTCAACCTGCCTTGGCCCTATTTTTTTCTGTTTGTTTTTCTCCTTTAGGTTCTACTTGACCCTTTGGCCCTGCATTTTAGTTTACGCAAATTCGCCAACAGGCACAAAACACAAACAAAAACAATCAAAACAAAAAATAAAATAAAAGCAGTGAACACGCTTGGATACAGTGTAAAGCGCAATACATCCCCTGCTTACCCTATGGTTTATTTAGTTAACTTTACTCCTTTAGCACTAATTTTTTCCTTTTATTTTTACTTGATATTCCAGTTTCAGTTTATATTCACATTCTTTGCAGTGTTTATTTCTTAACTTGTTCACCCTTTGTAGTGTTCATTCTTGGAGGTATTTACTGTAAAAGCAACGGTCATTTGAGCTAGTCTCCATACTCCCCCACACCCCCTCTCTCGTTCACTCACTCAACCGCATCTCTCGTGTTAATGACGAGGAAAAAAATGCACGTAACCGCCGCAGCAGCAGCAGCGCGACGGACAGAGCTCTTAACTTGGCTCATTTAAGAGCAACTTTAAATCCCGGACACAAGAAACAAAAAGCAGAAACAAAATAAACGCCAGAAATCACAAAAAAATATATATATTTAAAAAAAAAAAAACACAAAAATTCAAAACCATACCAAACCCGGAACTGACTTAATCGAATTTGTTGCCGATCAACAGCTGCTGCCGGTGTCGCAGTCGGCGTCAGCGTCGCCGCCACTAACTTTCCGCACGCACACACACACACACACGCACGAAAAATAAATGATCACAAGTGTTGTTATTGCTTTTGTTTTTAATGATGCTGCGATGACGCCAATTGTTACAAATTATTGTGATGGGCGAGAAGAAGGAAGAGAGAGGAAGGCAAAGGGAAGGCTAAAGCAAACTTAGGTGATGCAATTGCAATTTAAATACCCTTCATAATTTTAAGAATTCTAAAAGCCAAATATTTATCACTCCAGGCATTATGGAATTTAATTAAGCTATAGGAAACTGTTTTCCCAATGTAAAATATTAATAACTCGGTGAATTGTAAATTAAATTTCATGCTATATTAACCTATATAAAATAATATTCTTAAGTTGGAAACCAGCACAAGGATATAGATAATCTCTATGAATGGACTATAGAGATCTACAATAAAACAAGTTACAAACTTTAAATATGAGAATTCTACAATATATTCATGGAATGTCTACTATAAAATAATATAAAGGAAATAATCTGTATAATTTCATTTATTTAAACTCCATATAATCTATCCCATGTAAAATAATATAATACAATTTCCAAAATAATAACCCCAAAAAGGGTATTACGAGTTGTACCCCACGAACAAGTTAGTGTCCAGTGGGCTTGATATGCCCCGCCCCCTGCTCTCTCTACCAAACTTATCACACAAAAAAAATCCTTATCAGACAATTATTTAGTCCACTTTACAGTCAGTCGTTGTTTTTCTTCTTTGTTTTTTTTTTTTTTATAGTATGGTTGTGAGTTGACAAACCGAAATAATTATGAATCAGCTTTAATATTGGAAATAACAAAAAACAACACGAAGAACTGCTGCAGTGTGCGAGTGTAACGAAACGGAAATATAACGAAATAAACAACATATCGGAAAGAAAAATTAACAACAAAATTTAAACGGGCAAATGGAAAACACGTTATTGAACGACTAAAGACTCAAAATACAGCAAGCGATGCAAAAATACACACTAAATATTGCCTTTAACGACGCAAAACAAAAAACAGCGGAAAATGCAAGCAACTACAGAAAATATGGAGAGAGAGAAAAAAAATGCAACTCCCAAAATAAATAACCCAAAAACATGTGGTTTAGGCATGTTTCAACTTATACTTAAGTTGTTTACTCATTTTGAAGTCTACTTTGTAACAATAATTACTTATTTATAGATTGTACATTAAGGATCTCAGAATCCAATTCGATATATATATATTCAAAATATAAATTCATTTGAATAAAGACTGTCTTCCTTTATCTTACATTATTTACTTAGTGTTGGCTGAAAAATTCCCTTTAGTTTTGTTAAAAACTAAAAACCCAACCTACAGGTCAGGGATTTGAAACATATATTGGTAAAATCCAATCCCATATCAAAAATTTCCACAACATGGGACAGTTTTGCAATTTAAGATAACCAAATTCCGACAGAAGTTATTCAGAAAGTTCCAGAGCAACAACAACGATCCATAGAGACTCTCGATCGGATAAAATGTTGGGAAATAAAGTAAACTGTGGGAAATCGTGAACCTTATCGATATTACGATTGCGAGCAAATCCGCGAGGGAGCAAGTCTCGAACCCAAGCAAGAAATCCTACGGGGACCTTTATGGACATTTCAATAAAAAAAAGAAACTTTAACTTACCGTCTGGAATATGTCGCCGCACTCGAAATAATGCGAATTTCCAACTGTCGTCGATTTCTGAGCTATAGTCGCAGACATTTTTATAATTTTTCCTACTGTTGTTGAATTCGTTAAGATTTTGAACTTGATTTAATTTTCGTTGCCTGCTTTGCTCGATATTGTTGCTGCTGCCGCCGTAGTAGTAGTTGTTGTTGTTGTTTTCACTGGACAAGACAGAAAAAATATTCTTTATCTTGGCGATTGCGTTTTATGTTGTTGTTTGTTGTTTTTTCTTTAGATTTTTCTATACATTTATTTCTTTGTTTTTAAATTAATTATATATTTTGAATATTTTGCACTTGAATTGTTGTTCGCTTATTTCGTGTTATTTGTTTCGCGCAAATTGCATTGCAAAAAAAATCAGCTAAAGGAGAGAGAGAGAACGTGCAATTAGAGAGAGCGATCGTAGGGTTGGGGAGAGGATATAACAAAAATTACACGTGCTCGCGTTACTTTCAAGAAAGTGTATGTGTGCGCGCAAGCGGATTGTAAGCCCGCGACTGTATGAGTGCGCGTCAGGATATTTTTTTCACGCACATGCGAAGCTGAAAAAGAACCAGCAAGCGGCAAGACTTTGCTTTGTTCCCTTTCCTCGTGTTTTTATTTTTTAGTTCTTTTCCAAAACAGCAACAGCCGATGTGTGCTCGATGTGTGTGCGTGTGTGTGTGCGCGATGTTTGCTTTGCTTTTATCGTCTTCTACGTTCTCAGAGAGATAAGCTCGCGCTTGTTTTCGTCCCTTTCCGCCGATGGGTCGGTCCCTCTGTCCGTCCCTCTCGCACCAGCAACAACCCTCGATCGGGGTTTCGTTCTCTGTGCGCGATTGTGACACTTGTGTGTGTGTGTGTGTGTGCGATCTCTAGTGGTGGTCGTACTTCAGTCCGTATCACACGTCTGTGTGTTTGTAATTTTTATTTTATTACTGCGCAAGCAAAAGGCAAAAGCAAAATAAAACAGAACCAACAACAAAAACGCGAGTGCAAAGGCAACGATAGCCGTTGTTGTTTGTTCCGTTCTGCTTCTTATTCTTATTCCTTTTCAGCATCGGCTTCGGTCTTGGCAGCCTCGTCTTAAAATCGCCGAGTCCTCGACGCCTGCGCATGTGTATGTGCGTTGTGTTTGCTTATTTGAACTTGTTGATTTTCTTTCAAATCCTTATTTTTCGCTTTAAAACACCATTAAAAAAAATTAAAACAAAAACAAAAAATTAATGTTTTTAACTAGTTTTGCCTTTCTTACTGTTTTCCTTCTTCCTTTTTGTTTTTAAATATATTGAACAATTTACTGTTTTTTGCACAATAAAAACTTGTAAAAAAATTATCAACTGCAATTCGCGCGCACACACACAGGCACTTCTTTTCGTTAATTATTTTATAAATTTAAAGAGTTTTTTTTAATATTTAATTACTTTAAATACGGGCCGCTGAGGTCCTTCGCTCGTTCGCAAAAAACCACAACAAAAAAGAGTGGAGGAGACGAAACACGTCCGCTGACAACGAAAGATTTAAAAACGAAAGCGAATGAGGGAAGCAAGAGGAGTAGAGGTGCAGCAACTTCGATGAAAACATCGATGCATCGATGTTTTTCGAATTTTCTTAAACATCGATGTTTTTTTTACCATCGATGTTTCTGTGCCACGATTAACAACTAATTTCCAATCGGTATGTAGAAAAGGCGTATGATTCCCAATCGGTATGTAGAAAAGGTACTTCTGCGGTCGAGTTCCCAATCGGTAAGTAGAAAATGTACCTTTTGGGGTCGAGTGCCGAATCGGTAAGTAAAATATGACCCAATCGGTAATTGAGCGGCTCTCCCAACTTGATTTGCTCTCTTTCTTCCTGTATTAGAGGTGCAAAAACATCGATGAAGACATCGATGCATCGATGTTTTTCGAATTTTCTAAAACATCGATGTTTTTTTTGACTATCGATGTTAATTGTCGTCACAATTATTCTGTTAAGACCACCTAATTCTGTTAACCACCTCATCCACTGTAAGAATCCATCGGCAAGTTTCTGTAAAGAAGCACGTTCTTTTAAAATCCATCCGCAAAATTCTGTTACTCTCTTTCGAGAGAGAGGGAAGCAAGAGGAGAGCACAATTAATTGCGGTTGTGATTCGAAATATCAATATATCGATATTTTTCTAAAGATGATCGATCATACCCGAGTACATGAATTTAATTGATAAAATGTATAAAAAGTTTTGATCGTTACATAAATTCAAATTTTTAAGAGAAACGTATTCAAATGGGCCTGTGGATCCATTACTTCGAGTGATCTTGATGCAAGTTCGACCGAAAACAGCGATGTCGATAGTTGTCGAGGTTTGAGTCTCGGCTCGATCTTGCTAACTGTTGGTAGTGATGCCACATCGATAATAATTTAGCTAGTTTTGCTAGCTAAAGTCTAAAAACAATAAAAAAAGCTGGAGCGGGAATAATCAACTGCTTTTAATGTAATCTGTCTTACATCGATCATAGAGCGGTATTTTTCAAAAGTAAAAATTGATATTCTCGGTTTTCCAATATTTTTTGCCTACTCGTATTTTGTTATAATGCCTTACTGTCATATAGTTTGGAATAATGGCTTACTTACCAAATATTTTTCAAAACTACCAACACTTCGGTTGTAGAACCCAATTATCAAAGAATATGAATATTTAAAAACATTTAAGTAACGATTATTAAAATTAAAATATTATTCATATTCGAAAAATCAAAATTATAAATACAATAAAATAAAAGAATTTTGACTTTGAAGACTAAAAAGGCAATGACTTTCTTCTTTTTCATTATCTACTGAAAGTATATCTTCTATGACTTTCCCCCGGAAGAAACCCCTTTGTTCCTTATCAGCAATGCAGTTTTCTTGTCCACTGGACATTGCATCGCAGTTACTAACGGACACGTCGATTCTGTTTACAAAAAAATAAAATAAGAACGCAGACGTGCAATTCGTCAACAATGAATAAACAAAGAAATAAAGAGCGATGCAATGGTCGGCGACTGAATATTATGTATATCAGCAAGGAGAGAGCTGTGGCGAGATTGCAATAATAATAAAAAAAAGATCTGGTAAACAAATCAAGTGGGCATTCATTATTAGATAAAAAAAAGTATCTGCAGCTAAATTGATAAAAAGAATTGGTTAAAAAAAAGGACAAACAACCAATTAATGCATTCAGAAAGCTACCATAATTAACTTCTTAATTAACTATCATATATAAGCAATTAATTTATAGTAATTAGAGGTTGACAATAATAAAATAAATTAAATAATTCACGATTTATATTAAAATTTCGATAATTTTAATTTACTACGTTTTACCCTTCTCTCTATGCCTCTCCCTCTCTATATCACCTTCGCATCGCCCTGTCTCTTTCTAAATGCAGGAGGTGAAAATATGTTTAAAATTTGTAATTTCAACATATTTATTGATGTAATTCAAAAAATTAAATATAAGTTATGTTTATAATTATTATTTACTGCTTACTAATGCAAAATTACTTTGCAGTTTTGCGTTGGTTGTTTTTTTTTTTTGTGTTTTTTCCTTCATTTTCATTATATTTATTATTATTATTTGTTTTTTGTTTAAACCATGTGGCTGCGCTGCATCCTTTTTAATTTTCCCCCCAGCTCGGTTTTATATATATTTTTCTGTTTATATAATTCCTGCTCCTCCTTCTCCTCCTCCACATGCAATTTGTATGCCTTTTCGGTGTGTGTGTTTGTTTGTGTTTTTATTAAGTTTTTTTTATTGGTATTATTTATTGTTTACTCCTAGATATTTTGTTTTTTTTCCTATTTATTCCACAAAGTGTTTAGTTTTTGAGTTGTTTTTGTTTTGCATCGCTCGATTTTTTGTTGAAACAAAGCATTTGAATTCGATCTGACATGTGAATCAAATGGAATATATTTGCGTACATAATTGTTTTATTCGCTTCTATATATGTATATATATACATGTATTTGCATTAACATATATATATATACATATATATATGTATATATATATATAACTATGTGTGTTTGGGTTTTAGTTTTTATGTTCTTTTATGTTTTTCTTCGAAAATTAACGCTCCTTTAACAGCGTTCCATTGTTACCAGTATTATTTTCTCGTTATTTATTAGGCTAAGTGTTTTGTTTCTTGTTTCTTTTCATTTCTTTGCCATTCGTCCTCCTCCTCAATTTTTCTTATTTGTTGTTTACTTTTTAATTGTTCTTTATGTGGGGGGGGAGCAATGATGGTGTAAAATGTGTGTAACGCTGGAAAGGCATCGAATTTTTCCATGCCTTTCCAGTGCGTGTAGACTGTGGGTGTTGGGTTTTGTATGGATTGCGAAATGATTTGAGTTCGAATTTGAATCGATTTGAATTTAAATCGACTTGATTCTTCGTTTAACTTCGAATTCAAATTCCCTTGCTCAATGTGTTGTGTTGTGTGTGTGTGTTTTTACTATCAATCGCAGTGATTCACTTGTGAATCACATTTGCTGGGGTATCATCTTCTTACGAGTTTTGTTTTTTTAATTACATAATGTGTGGTTTATGGTTTACGGTTTGCTTTGCTGCTGCTGCTGTTGTTGTTGCTGCTGCTTGCTTCTGCTTTTCCTTAATCGTTTAGGTATTGAATTTTAAATTAATATTTAAGAGAAACCACCCAATAGGCATTTCTCGACGCTCCGGCTGCTGTTATCCCATACATATTCCGTGTTTCTTCTTCTTCTTTTGCATCTTTAAATCTTCAAATATTATCCCCCTTTTGTTTTTCCCCGCCCATGATGATGTTTTCATCCCCCTCCTCCTCACTTAGTCCGCAATTAGGGGCTTGCCATTCTGCTTCTCCTTGTCCTTGTCCAATTGCTCCAACAGTATAGCTGGATTGGGCTGACCCTGATGGGTCTTCTGCTTCAGCATTGTCCAGTCGTAGATGTAATCATACTGATGGTTCAGCGTCCTAAACAGTATGCTATAGGGGGAAGAAAAGAGAAAGTTGGAAATTATATAAATAACAAGCAAATTGTGTAAATAAAATAAAATATGCCATGAAATATATTTGAATTATTGAAAAGATCTACATCTAAACATCTAAAAAATATGAAAAGGAATTGAAAGGATTTTAGGATTTAAAATTTCTTCCATTCTTGAACTCTAAAAATATTTATATATACAATATATATCATAATAAATCGGGAATAGTTTATTTTTTAATCCTTTAACTGTTATAAACTCTTAAAAATTTGTTTAAAAATGTGTTTGTCTTGTTTTTAAGGCATTTTCGAAACTGTATCTAATATAAACCTAAAAACTATTTATTCTCTTCTTTCAATTGTTTCTATAGCTTATTTTTATTAAAAACCTTGCTAAAATTAGTTTAAAAATTGGCTTTTTACATTTTTTAAATATTCTTTGCCTTGATTTAATTATATTCTTAACTGTCCAAGTTCAAGCTATGATATTTAACCTAAATTCGATCCCCAATCTTGCTAGTAATAAAATATTGCTTTTGCTAAGCATTTCCTTTCTTCAAATGAACTACAAAAAGATCTTTGCAAGATCAGTTCAGCTTAGCAAACTCTTACTCAAGGCAGCTACGTGATTTCTTAAACTATATAGAGTAGTAACTCCCACTCACCGGAACAATTGACGTAGGTACATGTAATCCGGCTGCTCTTCAAAGCGCAGGCTACGACAATAGTTTAGATACATTGAGAACTCCGCCGGCGAGCCCTTGCACAAGACCTCGATCGGTGTGGACATCTTCTTTTCGGAGATCTTCTCATACTTCTGCTGCTTTGTATTGGCCTTCATGCCCTGCCAGGGCAGGACGCCGCGATTGAAGTACATCATCACATAGCCAAGTGATTCCATGTCGTCGCGACGCGACTGCTCGATGCCAAGATGGGCATTGATGGAGGCATAGCGGGCGGTGCCGGTTAGATTCTTATCCTCACGATACAAGATGTGGTGGCGCGTGTGCGGATCACGGAACTTCTTGGCCAGACCGAAATCGATCAGGAAGAGCTTGTTACAGTGACGACCGATGCCCATTAAAAAGTTATCGGGCTTGATGTCCCGATGAATGAAGCACTTGAGATGAATGTACTCCAAGCGTCCGATCATCTGATCGACGAGCATCAACACCGTCTTGATGGTAAAGTGACGCGTACAAAAGTTGAATAGATCCTCCAGGGATGGTCCTAGCAGGTCCATAACCAACGTATTAAAGTTCTTCTCCTTGCCATGGTGACGGATGCGGGGAAAGCCGACACCGCCGCTGAGAATGCGGTACAGCTTGGCCTCGTACAGCAGCTGGGGGTGACGGGCATGGGCGCTTTCCATCTTAATGGCCACCTCCTCACCGCTCTGGATGCTCATGCCCAGATAAATGTCGCCAAAGGAACCGCTTCCTGTAGTTTACCAGTAACAAGGCAACAAGTTAGTGGGAGCGAGAAGAGATGCAGCAGAGGAGTACTTACCAATCTTCCTAATGACCCGATATTTGCCACCGACGATTATCTCGGGGCGGCTTTCCTTCAATATCCGCATCTTGTCCATCTTGGCTAGCTGCTGCTGCTGCTGCTGCTGCTGCTGATGATGCTCCACCGCCTTAGGGGCTTCTCTTATAAAAGCACTTGTGCGGGGTTATGTGAAATAACTGCTGGAATAGAGGCAATATATACCATTATTAATGAAATTGAATTATTATAACTGTTTGAGCTTAGAGAAGACATTGAAATATAAGAAGAAATTATGAAATTGATTTGAATGTTATGGTTTAGTCTCTTCTTAATGGGACAACTATTTCATTTAACCAACAGTTTCCTATTTTTTACCTTAGGAATACCAACTTCTAAAGTTAATCTTATTTTGTTGAAAAACACTAGAACCTTAGCATAAACAGCAGCATAATGAAATCAGACAGATGGTGAAATACAAGTAATAAACAAAAGAAACGTAAACGCTACTCACAAACAGGGCTTGATTTTTGCGCAGGAGAAGGCTCTTCTGTTACACAGCTCGGATATCTATTTATCCAATTACTTTTAAGTGAAAAACAGATAAAAAATGATATGCTTATTTGATTCCGAGTCAAATTTTCTTCTCCAATGACTTTATTTAACTAGTTAAACTTGACATTGGAGGAAAAGTTTCTAGATTAACCGTTTAAAAGCGGGTTTTCAAAAGTACACAAAAAAGAATTATTTAATTTAAGAATTACTGGTTTCATTTAACAACAAATAAACAAATATTTAGGACTATACACAAAAAAAAACCCTCTTTCAAAAGTAACTCTTGGGCCTGGTTTCTTTTTTACTCAACCAAAATAGTTTCTATGTTAGTAATATCAACAAATTATATTTATAGCTTTAATAACACTGAAATGATGCCAATGTGGAAAAGGATTACCTATTTGTGTAAACAAAAACAGTTACTACTTTTGGCAATTTTAAAAGTATTATTTGGTTGATATTTTCAACCTTTTAAACAGCTGATTGTTTTTTTTTTGTCGTCGTTTTAACTAAAGCTGGTTTGTTTTTGTTGCCAAGTCTGTACTTTCTTTTCCGCCGCCACTCTTCCTCCTCTTCTGCGCTTGTTTAGCTTTTTTTTCTCACACACAGCCCGCTTGCACTTCGTTTTATGCGTTTTTTACGCTGTTTTTTGTGTGCTTCCACTCTTCCAATCGATACTTTTATGCATTATCGATTACACTCAGGCCAGGCGATCACTGGTGGTGGTGAAAGATGGAAATGGAAGGGGGGAAAGCAAAGGCATAGGCACTTTTCTTTGGGGGGGAATTTCTAAATAAACACAGAGACAGACAGACAGACACATCGATAAACGATAGACTCTGGCGACAGGTACGCTCGCCTGCCTGCCAGCCTGCTGCTGCTGCTTCCTCTTTTCCTTTACCCCGTTGGAATGCATATTACACACACACAAACAGCCCCGCTACTCGCACACACTGAACATACTATGACGCACAACAACAACATGAAGAAACCAGAGAGATACATACATACATACATACACAAGCTGAGCAACAACACACACACCGTTGCAGTTGCACCTTACAAATGTTTTACACAAAAGAAAAATTTCGAACGCACAGACATACAAGCATACACATGGAAACGCTCAGCGAGACACGCACACCATGGCAAAGCAATACGACACACACTCACGCACGCACACAAACACGTCCGCATATTTAGCACGCATTTGGAACTGGACGAAATAAGAAAATTAAGAAATGAAACGAAACACATCCTCGCGGATATTTCTTTGCTCTTTTTTTTTGTAGGCGAGCAGCAAAAATCTTACCAACAGACAAGCGAGCGAGTGAAACGAAATATAGCTGCCGTGCTGGGTGTTTCTCAAGGTTGGTGCTGCTGCTGGCTGGCTGTCGCTGCTGCTCTTTTACAATATATTCGTCGTCGTCTGGTGGAGAAAAAAAACGGAACGGGGGAAAATCTCTTCCGCTGGCCGTTTTTCACTTAATATATCTCGTATTTATTGCACTTTCGACGCGAGGCCTTGCAGCTGTTTTCGTACGCGCACAACCGAAAAAAGAAGAGAGGAAATATGTATATTTTATTAACTAAAATAAAATGGTAGACTCCAGCAAAAAAGTAACATCGATGTAACATCGATACACCGATGTCTGAACTTTTTTCGCATATCGATGGTTTCTCCTGGCCTCGAGGCGATGTATTTCGATAGTACAGTATATCGCCTATGAATAAGGGAGCGACTAAATTGTATATATAGCCGTCGTTGTCTCATTAGATGTATATATAATATAAGATATTATTTGGGAATATGTTACTAACTCCTCTGAAGTTGTTGTTGGTTTATATATATCTCTTTTATTTCTCCCATGTATGTTTTGCAAATAAATAAAAATCAAACTATCGTTACTATCGTATACTACTTTAACAAGTCAAAGTAGGCACTTTACAGCACTGCTTGAAAGGCCAATTCAAATAAGTCGCACATTTATAAAATGTATAAAGTTCCAATTCCAACTAGACATTTTCATGTTCAAAATTAATAATATTTTTTTATAATTTATATATTTCCAGACGTAGATCTAAATATTTGGAATCAAAAGACCAAGTTTAAAATATTTCCCAACCACATTCTTAACAAAAAACACAAAATGCTTGCTTTTTGGTCTATATATATTTTTATTAAAAACAGTTTTTTTTTTGTTTTTTGGTTGGTTTTTCTCTTTCAGTTTTTTTTGTTTTCTGGTTTTTGTTTTTGTGAATTTTGTTGTTGTTTGGTTTTGTTTTTTGCGTTTTTTGTTTTTTGTTTTGTTTTGTAAATAACGTGACGACTTGAAAACAGGAAATTAAATAAGTGTACTTTACTCGTAATGTAGTAGTAGAAAGTGTTTATAAAAGCAATATTACAATAACTGTGGTAGAATTGGCTCCTAAAATAGATATTTTACAACTGATACCACTTCTTGTCTTTATATTTAAGCATTAATTGATGCGCAGTGCCGCTGAAATCTTGAGCAGTGTTGGCCATACGCTCGGCGCGCTCTTCCAGCAAATTAAGCTTCTCGCCGCGCTCCATGGCCAATTGGTGCGCCCGGCTAATCTCCGATGCGGCGGTGGATGCCCGCTGGCCGAGCTGCTCCAAATTGGGACCAGGTATGTGCCTGGCCACCGAGCGATTCGCCTTGCCGCTCTGCTCGCCAACTGTGGATAGGTTTTAAATATTATAAATATTTTAAATATGCATATTTCAAACTCACATAGCTCTTCGCGATCGAGGAGCTTGGCGCCGCCGCCAAATAGACCCTTGAAGAAACCCTCCTTCGGCTGTTCGGGCATTTCCTGTACCGTATATAGTTCACCCATCATCTCCAAAATAAATTGACTGAAAATCGAGTACAAGGCACAAAATGTAATTAATTTTTAAAATGTAATCAAGTTACTTTATTTTTAAATAAACATATAGAACATGATGTTGAAACGAAAAGTCCAACAAACAACAACAAAAGTCCAATTGAATTGTTAAATGTAGAGAAACGTTATATTTGACGTAAAAATATACATAATATCGAGGAATATTCGAAGAATATTACTTTTTTAACTATTTTATATTATTTATATATTTAAAATATCGTTTTTTCGCATCAAATATTGATACATTATCGATTAATTGCAAACTTACCAAAATTCCGATGATATCGTGAATTTTTGAATTTCGGTGGGCGATGCCATGTACAATCCATGACCTTTATGACTAAAGCAAAATATTTTTGATATTCTATGGGAGAAATGGAAAAACATTTTGGATATTATTACTCAATAATTATAAAAAAAATATTATAAAGTCCACTCACTGAGTTGTATCTTCATGAACAATGATCTGTTGACCCCATATCGAAAGCATTGGATCCACAATTCCCTGTTTACATTTTGTTTGAAAACTAAATTTAAACAGAATATAATTAAGATAAATATTGAAAATCATATAAATATGAAGAGAGCCAACCTTAAGTCCATAAGCGGTAAGAAATCAGTATCCAATAACAGTTTTAGACTAGGAAGACTATGTACCATTAGATGGCCATTCGAAAGATAGGTTGCTAAGCAAGAGCCATCTGAAGAGATTACAGAAAACATGTACATGAGTATGTTTTTTTTACAATTGATTCAACTCTCATCTCACCTTTCATCGTGATAGTTTCTGCCTTGACTGCAAAATCCATTTCCGATAATTGTATGCGATTGATGCAACACTGATTGGCCACATCGAAGACTTTTGTTTGCTTCTCGCTAGCGATAACGATATATTGTCGATCGGTGAGTGTTTCCAAGCCGGTGCTAACACTTCCGCTTATTCCGCTGCTGCTGGCGCTGCTGCTGCTCATACCGCCGGCGCCGCCACCTGCGGCACTGCCGCCGGGCGCTGCTCCACCACTACCACTGGCTCCGGCACTGCCGCCCGCTGCAGCTGCGCCAGCAGCTCCAGCCATCGCACCCGCTGCACCGCCTCCAGGGCCAGCACTGCCACCGGCCGCACCACCAGCTCCGCCAGCGGAGGCACCACCGCCACCACCACCACCCGCAATCGAAGTGTTTGATATAGTATTGGCAGTTGTCGGTGTGAATGTGGGACTGGTGCGGCTGCTGCTCTTTGTGGGTGTGCCTATTGAAATTCAAATTATAAGTATAACTATAAATATAAATTATATTATATGATTTTACGATCTTTCTTGTCCTTGTTCTCGTCACGCCAGGTCTCAAACGTATAGGGTATGATCGAACCATATGAGTCTAAAAAAGACATGGAAGTTATGGATCCTTTAAGTCGTACCACGGGGCCACCTGAAAAAGGGTATAAAAAAGGTTAGATGATCTTTTACAGTGTTGTAAAACGTTGAAAATTTGTTAGGTTGATGCCAAAGTCAAGTGTAAAAGAAAAATTTAAAGTTTATTTTACTTTAATGGTCACTTAAAATATTTTATTTAAAGATAGTTATTATTCAAGCATTAAACGTAGCGTTTAAATTCGAAATTTACAATACTATCAGTTGATTTTAGACGCTTTTCATGGAAACATCACTTACCATTTATTGTTATCAATACTGGTTGAGATTTGCGCACATCTCGGTCCGGCATAGTGATGAACAATGTCAGTATCGAACCGAAACTAGTTCCAATCCACAAAGTAGGAACAAGTGTCAAAATATCTGCATCACAAACGAGATTGAAAATTAAAAAATGCAATGAAAAATCAAAAATAAAAGCCTCTAAAGCTTACCATTTCGTTTTGCATAACTCTCGATGAAAGCTAGACAAGTAACAGATTCAGAGGAAGACATATCAATGCTGGACATTGACGATGATCTGGATCTTGAGAAAGTTCCATCCAATTTATCTGTAATTTATTTTTCGTGGTTGGTTTTTTTTTTGTTTGTTTTTTTTTTTTTTTAACAGAAAGGTTGATGATGTTGAGATGGATGCGCATCATACAGATAGGAGAAAGAGAGAAACAAATAAAAAAAAAAACGAGTTACAACAAGATTTTAAGATACACATTTTTTTAATAATTATCGTGAAACAGAGACAGGCGAATATATAGAAAGAGAGAGAGAGAGTCAGAGATAGAGTGATAAAGAGATAGATAGAGAGAGAGAGAGATAGATAGAGATAGTAAAAGCGGCGGGCGGTAGTAGGCAAAACTTTTGCTTAGGGTTTTAATCGAATTTTGCTTTTATTTTCTAATTTTACTTTAATTGTAATTGCGATGTTTTATTTTTTGCACTATGTTGCTTTTTTGCGCTGCACAACACTAAGGTACCGCTATGCTGCCTAATATGTGTACGTGATTTGCAAGTGTTTACAATGTAAATGTGTATGTGTATGTTTATATATATTCGTATGCGTTAGCCGCTCGCAGGACTTCATTATCATTGTATTGTAGGAAATATTTATAAAGCTACTTAAATTAAAATAAATAAAAAGTTTTAGCTTATAAAAATATTTTAAATAAAATATTAAAAGCATTGTTTTTAAATTTTTCAGCAACTTAAGTTCATTTAATTTAATTTTTTGATTTTTTGAAATATTTTTTGTTTTGTTTTTTAATTTGTAGAGTGCTCAACAATTTGTTTTCGCAAAATCTGGCGATTTTAATTTAAAATAAATTTTCATTTCATTTATAAACATTTTTTAAATTTATTTCTTTGATAAAATTGTAAGAAAGTTCCAAGATTTTGTATATTAAATACCGAAAATTAAAGTTCTGAGTACTTTTCATAGTTGGCAACCCTGAAATTGCGAGCTTGTAGTACCATCTCACTAGCACACACGCACACCTGCGAGCAACTGTTGTCATTCTCGATTGTTGATATCATTGAGTGATCTTAGCAGTGAGTGCAATTTTGAAAGCGGCACTAGAGTAACAAAAGACACTCTCAAAAAAAGAAATAAAAAATAAACTAATAAAAAAAGGTACGTCTAAAACTTGCTGCATGTGTGTTGTGAGTTTTTTGTGGTGTGCTCAGCTAAGCGCTTATATGTATGATTGTGACAGTATGTGTATGCTTGTATGTGTGTGGACTATGCAAAAGTTTACGTTTTTGCCAAATTCAAAATCCAAAAAAAATCGGATCTTGTTTTATTCTTATCTATGTTCTGTTATAAATTAATTAATTATATTTCCAGTTAGTCTATTTCATTGTTTAGTTATCATTTCATTCGCATTTTCTTTTTTTTATGGTTGTCGTTAATTTATCTTGATTCAAAGCGTGCCAAATGCAAATACAAAATACCGAGAGAGGCACAGAGAGAGAGAGAGAGTGAGAGAGGGAGAGCGCTAGATCGAAAGATACAGAGCGAGCGAGCGAATGAGACAGATAGTAAGACAGTAGCAGAGACAGAGACAGGTTAGAGAGATAGAGAGAGAGAGACAAAGATATAGAGAGAGTAGAAAACAAAGAGACAGCGAGCAGAGAGCGAACGAGCGAGCGAGCGAGAGAGAGAGAGAGAAAGATCATATTTAGATCTTTTTTGTTCTAGGGCTAGAGAGAGACAAAGAGAGAGAGAGAAACAGAGCGAGCGAGCGAGCGATCGAGCGAAAAAGAGACAGACAGCTCCAGCCATCGACCCCCACCCCCGCCCCAAAAAATATCCCTAAAAAGAAACCAAAAAACACTCAAAATAAGGTAAATATTTTCCAAAATTTACACACACACCAACATACACACACACACACACTAGAGCGTAGAAAAGGGGCGGGGCCACAAGCAACGTGCATATCCTGCTGTCCATTATGTGCGTGTGTGCGTGTGCGTGTGCGTGTGCGCGTGTTTGTGTGCGTGCGTGTGCAGAGAGAGAGAGACAGATAGGACACTTAGACAAACACAGAGAGAGAGAAAGGTACAGTGGAACTTCTACAAATCGAAACATTGCGAGTTATCGGAGGACCTGGAAGGACCTTTATAGCCTCTGAGTATTGGAATTTCAAGGAGTTCAACACTCGACAAAAATTATTTGAATTCTGATCTTTAAAAACAAACATAAGTAGCGCCCATAATTTAGCTTTTAAAATGAAAAATATTTAATAGCGCGCAAAATGAGATTCGGTAAAGAGGAAGAAGCTAGTTCAAGTTCTCTTTATATTCACACTGTAGCGAGAGAGAGAAGTTGAGAAGTTGAACTGTATTACACTGTACTGTAGGTGTGGGAGTGTGTGTGTGTGTGTTTGTGTGTGTGGTACACTTGAAAGAAATGCTTGTGGGTGCAATCTCGGTTCTTTTTGATTAGCTTGGTTCTTGCTGTTGCTTGTATTGCTTGCTGTAGTTGCTATTGTTGTTGTTGTGGAAGTTGCTATTAGCTTGTTGTTGTTGTAATTGTTTTAAACTGTAGTAGTAGTAGTAGTAGTTGTAGTTGTAGTTGTAGTAGTTTGTTGTGCTCTCTGGTTGTGCTCCCACCTTGTGATTTGGACTTTTTTAGGGACTCGTACGATGTCACTGACTGCTGTTGCTGTATTACGGATGTTTGATGCGTAAACGGATGCGGATGCGGATACGGATGCGGATGCGGATGCGGATGCGTATGCGGATACGGATGCTGTTGATATTGATGTTGTTGCGCACCTGCACCGCCGCTAGCACCGCCGCCTGCACCGCATTCGCCCCACGGATAATCAGCAGCGTCAAAGGATTGAGATAGCAGCTCCTGCTGCTGCACCTGTTGCTGCTGCTGATGCTGATGCTGCTGCTGCTGCTGTTGCACCTGTTGCTCTGCTGCCACCTTTAATGCAGCAAATCCACCACCAAATCCACTGCTAATCGCACTGCTTAAACCACCAACACCAACACCGCCACTAGCAACACCCGCACCTGCATCGTCAGCCCCATAAACGGATGATCCCGATGATGATGCAGCTGCTCCTGCTCCTGCTCCTGCTCCCGATCCTGCTGCCTCCTCCTCCAGCAAGGCCTGCTGCTGCTGTAACTGCTGCTGTTGCTGCTGCGATTGCTGCTGCTGCTGTGTAAATTGTTGCTGCGCCTGCGTTTGCTGCGACTGCAATTGCTGCTGCTGCTGCTGCGCTTGCGACTGCTGCTGCTGCTGTTGCTGCTGCTGCTGCTGTGCAGCTGCAACTCCGCTGCCGTTGATCTGAGGCAATTGCAAAATATGTTTTTTTTTATATAAACAATAATTGTGGGAGACACGGGAGAGAGAGAGAGAGATACACACACATAGTCAGAGATAGAGAGAGAGAGAGAGAGAGAGAAATATATATAGAGGAAGAAAGACAGAGAGAGAGAGAGACAGAAAGATAAATGCACAAAATGATTGAATGTCCTTTTTAATTCTTCTTTATCTTCTCTTTCACATTTTGCTATTTTCTTTAGCTTTTTTTCTTCTATATTTTTTTTCTATTTTTTCTATTCAGTTATTTTGTGCTATGCGTGTGTTTGTGTGGAGGTGTCGGTGTGTGTAGGTTGTGCTCAAGTGAGTGTGAGTGTCCCATGGCGATCTCTCTTGCGAGAGGTGCGCTCAACATAGGGGTTAAAACGGAAACAACGAGTGTGCACAAAACGAAACGAATCGGAACGTGGGGTTAATGTACAGTGAACGCTGGCTAACACCCAAAGACTTGACTTGGCCATCAAAAAAATATAAGCGCAAACAGAAGACCTAAAATTAAAGCAAACCTAAATTTACTTTTAACATTTTTCTATTGATTTGAATTGTACTTTTTAAGCATTTAAACAAACAATTTTTTTTGCATTATGTACACGTGTCGGATACGTGATTTGCAGATACGTGTCGTATACTTGATATTTCTACCAGAGATACGTGACAAAATACACAACTCCAATTGCAACTACAGCCAATTTTCTAGTTTAAGTTATAAAACAAATAAAGTACGTCTTGAAAAAGCTTTATATATTTTTCTATATTTCTATTTAATCTATTAAAACTTATCTCGAGTTTATTAGTGAGTTTATTTCAACACACTTTGCTCTGTAATTGAATTTGAAATAGTTACAAAAGAAATGATAAACTTACGCTTTAATTTATTTAGAATATCAGTCTTTTTAACTCGTTTCTTTTTGACGAGAAATAGGTGTTTCTAGGATAGAAGAGTTTGAGATACACAAAAGAAGAATGTTTAATTAAATAAAAAAATACATATATAGAACGTAATGTACATGTGTTAATTAAGCAAAAGCAAAGTCTTTTGTAGCAAGCGATCACTGTCGTTGGATCAATTTACAGTAGTGTCTGCTGATCGGTCATCGTTGATCGTTAATCGTTAATCGTTAATTGTTAATTCGAGTGCAAAACAAACACATAGTTATTTTTTTTTTGAGATATGATACAGATACAAAAGGGTTGAATGATTATTGAATTTCAGTGATAAGTGCAAAAATATCGAATTATCGATAATATTCGATAACAACACAAATACGTATACACAGCGAGAAACGGAGGCAGAGGTCGTTGCATTGGTTTGTTGGGTGACATCGATTGACAGTGACAGTGACAGTGACATTAATATGAGAGAAGGCACAATAAAAAACACGAGAACACCGATAATAGTTACTTAAGGTGATCATAACAAGGAATACGAATAGAATAAAATATTTATGGCATATGTGTTTGGGTGTAAGTACGAATAAATGCGAGAGACAGAGAGAGAGTAAGAGATTGAAAAGATATATGTATGTATAGAGTAGAGCGAATAAACTTTGATAGGTTTTAAAAACTCTCTCACTTAAAACGTAGAGATAGACATCATGGGGTTATATGTATGCGGGTGTATATATATATATATTAGCTGGTATTAAATATGAACAATTGATTTAAAAGTATTCGGTTATATGCATATATGATTTAGCTTAGAGATCAGATCTTTCTGCTTTATATATATTTACAAGTGGTTTAAAGTATACAATATGTGGGGTGACGTTGGAGAAAAGCGATAAGCGGAAACGAGGACGATAACAAAGGCAACGGTAATTTTGTTTTGCTTATCGATAGCCAGAACACACACACATTCAACGGAACAATCGTAACGAAAATCATTTTCAAATGAATACAGGAAACAGAACAAAACGGAACAAACAAATCATCGTTGAAATAACCCAAGCTATCGATACCCGAAGCCAAGGTAAACGATAGAATATATAAAAGAGACGACCAGCAGGGCTTTAGGGAAGAGATTCAGGGCCAAAATCGATTGATGGGGAGCACAGAGCCTCATCAGGCTTAATTAAAAACTCTCTCTATTAATGCGAAGATCATAATAGTAGTAGAATCAGAAGAGAACACAGGGAATCGGTATGTACACTGAGGTTTCTTACAGTGTATAGGTAGGTGTGTTTTTTTTTTTTTTTTTTTTATTAAAACAAGGTATAAATAGAACATAAACAAAATTACAAATAGGTAAAGGAAAGAAAAGGTAGAGGAAAGGTGAAGAGTCCGCTCCCGCGGGACTGCCGCAAAGCTATACTTCGCGGGGCGGCTGGCGGTCAGTTGCCGCTCATCTATCTCCTGCAGTGCGTCGGATCTGCTCCCTGCGTCTCAGCTCTTTCATTATGGATGCCGCCATTGCGGCAACCGCCTCCCACTTGGCGGGGGCCTCCAGCATACAGCCGACTAGGTTGTCGGGTGTAGGGCGGTCGTTTAAGGCCTCTTCAAGCGCAGCTCGTTCTGCCGAAAACAGGGGGCACACGAAGAATGCATGCTCCGCGTCCTCGATAACTTCGCTGCCGCAGTA
>VNJU01009821.1:0-120783 GCA_008042675.1 Drosophila seguyi | reverse complement strand
CAAAATTTTTCGATCGGTTCTATGGCAGCTATATGATATAGTTGTCCGATTTTGATAAAATTAAAACCGAAATTCTAAAATAATACCAAATGGTCAGATCTAAAATTTTATGCAAATATCTTAAAAATTGGCTAAGTTATAATTTTTTTCATTAAAATTTACCGATCGTTCCTATGGCAGCTATATGATATAGTCGTCCGATCCGGCCGGTTCCGACTTATATAGTAGTGAGAGCATATAGAACACTATCTGCAAAGTTTCATTCAGATAGCTTCAAAACTGAGGGACTAGTTTGCGTAGAAACGGACGGACAGACGGACAGACGGACAGACGGACAGACGGACATGGCTAGATCGACTCGGCTGTTGATGCTGATCAAGAATATATATACTTTATAGGGTCGGAAATGTCTCCTTCACTGCGTTGCAAACTTCTGACTAAAATTATAATACCCTGCAAGGGTATAAAAATGGAAATACCGAAAAATATTGCAAGTCCTATGGATTTATAGATGTATCGATATAATAGTATTGTAGTATTGATATATTCAATTTTTTTGCAATCTTTTTAAGCATCCCAATTTCAGACTAATAATTGTGCTGTTTAATTTTATTTAAGAATATAATGCATACTCCTGCTAAATTAAAAAAAAATAAAAGAGAAATGTCTCTGGTATTTTGTTGATCTTTCTTCTAAAGCTTTTTTCGGTTACCTTGTAAACCAAATTCCATTAATCCTTTTTAATTTGGAAAACTATCTTATACACTTATTAGAGGGTAACTTCTAGTCTTGCCACCTAAAACCTTTCCACCAATTTTGTTTTCTTTCTTTTTCGCTGTATGCGTGCCCATTTTTGCAGTACAGTAAACTCGGGATGGCGAGAATTTATGCAAAGAAAGCGAAAAGTGCAAAGTAAAGTGCAGTTTGGTAAAAATGCGCGGCTGCCTTTTGTTTTGCCAGCTCTCTCTGGCCAGCAGAGGGGGTGGATTGTTGGCCTGCTTCTGGGCTGGGGCTAGCAAGGGTTAAGGGGGAGAGGGCGTTGCTGCACACAGTTGAGCGCACAATTTGGCGCAGATTGTTGACTAGAGTGGTGATGATGGACAGGGGGGAGGGAGGATGGATGCAAGTGGTTACAGGGGGCGGGTGCAGCTTAGACTTTCTCCTCGCAAGATACCGAAACTAAAAGGGAAGAAGTCGTGAAAGCCCCGTCAAAACGAGGGAACTGAGTAATGCGCGTAATGCAAATCGCGGCTACAATGTGTGCATGTTACGGGTTGTACGGGGGCGGGAGGAGGCAGGGACCATCATTAACGTATTACGCGCATGTTTGTGCAGCCACTTTGCATATCTTGTGCTGCTCGAGAGGGGCCAAATGGCCCGGCAGGACGGGAAACGGGGGCTGAGACTCTTCTTAAAGAAACAATAAACATCAGTCAAGTGTCGGAAACTTGGCCAGGTTCATAAGCTCATTTTTATAAATACTGAAAAGGGGGGAGAAACCCTGTTACGAGCATAATTAACTTTAATTTGAGATTAACAGGAAGCACAAAACAAAATTTCAATGTTTTTAATGAGCTGATTTACTGATTATGTTTAAATGGTTTGCTACAAGAAAGGAGGAAAATTGTAACATTTAGAACTTTCTTGCTTTAAAACAGTCAAATTTCTTACTGGAAACTAATTATATTGAATAGTTATGAATCGAAAAGCGCATTAAATAATATTTATTTAAATGCATTACGAATTAGACGAATTATTTTGCCTGTCACTTTATAGTGATTAAAAATTTATAATAAAAGTAAACAATATTATAACATTATATTTATCAGGAATTTAATTTGTTACCAATTCAAATGATAAGTAAACAAAACAACAATTAAAGCATTGTATTTTTCAATCAATGATTTGCATCTCATTAATTTTATATATATTTCCAGTGATAAAATATTACTATTAGTGACATTGCACACAGATTACCATGCCTGCATGCCTTAATTTAAATAAACTATCCAACAAAGTATGCACAAATTTTGCTACCTATTCCATATCCACTCAAAAATCTTAACTCTCTGGAGCTTGATGCAACTTGAAAGTTTCGCGCTAATTACATAGCACATTTGGGCCATAAGGGTTTCGAGTTCATGTGTGCTAGAGGGGCAGCATTCCCACTTCGGTGGTGCTAAGAAATTTAAGCACACAATTTTCTAAAGTTCTCACCACATTTCCCACATTTCTCGACAGCAAACTTGTCAGCCCCGCAGGCTCCGCTGTAAATATTCAGTTTCCAAAATAATTTCCTCAACAAATCACAACAGATGGCAGTCAGGGAAACCGCACCTGATGATATTATAAGTGCAGCCGAAATCGATGAGAAATTTAAGCATTTTCCTTCATTTGTTGACTTAATTGATTAGTAATGTGTTGGATGAGCACATAAATTGAGTTGCATATGCAAACAAGTAAATTGCAATTATTTATGTTTATCTAGCAACCATTAAGTGGAAATGCAGGCTCTACAAATTCCGACATTTATCCAGGGTTTTAATGTGAATCTTTGACAGATTTGTTTAAGGCTCAACATTTACTATCAATATAATTTTAACAAAAATAATGTATATATTGGTTAAGCTTTAATTCGCGAGGAAAAGTTTTTACTATAATTTTTTTTAAAGCACACAGAATTCTAATATTTTGATGTATAAAACACGACCTTTTTTTTACCAAAAGTTTGATTATTGTAAATATCTTGTAAAATATCGTAATATATCGCCCCTTTATACAAAATCGATATGTGTTTATGTATTGTTATTTCTTTTCAACCTTAATGCTTATTCTCCACTTTAAATTTATTTTACTTGCATTCGGTAATTTTTTAAGCAATGTTATCACTTACAGTATAAAGATTTCCCACCGAAAGTTTGTTTTTATTTAATTTCCCATTCCTTTTTTCGGAAACGCAGCAATCTTTTGATCATAATTTCAACAAGTGCAAAAAATGTACTGAAGAGGGAAGAACTTAAACAAAGTATAAGGACTCAAAGTGGAGTGGCTCAAGGAAAAAGAATGTGAAATTAATGTTTATTGCGCTTTTAACACATATACACTTCGACACGCCCCCGTGTCCGGGTGTGTGCCGTGCGCAAGTGTTTTCTTTGGTGTGTGTGTGTGTGAATGTGTGTGTGAATGTGAGTGGGTGTAAATTTACATAAAAGTTGCCATTTGCCCTGGGCCCCTGCTTTCACATTGGCTGGAAGGGAAATTGCATTTCCACAGGGCCAAGAGCACAGCGCAGAAATGTTAATCAGCTAAAAGTTAAGGAAACCAGGACGGAGGCTGCCCGGGCATCGTGGGTTAAACAAAAAGGCAAGAAATGCAAATTTAATTGTATGCCAGGTGAAATAGTGTCCTGACCCACACAAACATGCCCGCACACCCACATCGCACCTACACCTGAACAAGTGGCTGCAAGTGGGCAGCCAAAGTAGATGATAAAATGTCCTGTAAGTGGCTGTATCTTTTCAACGATTTAAAATTTAAAGGAATCTATGAAAAAAGTTGGGTATTTTTTAATAGGAAGGGTATGCAGTTGCTGTGAACATGAATCAAGGTTCAGTAGACATGTGAAAGTAATAGATGAAAGTTAATTAATCTCCGCGGGAATTAAAAAAGTTTGAAAATAATTAAATAAATATTTCAAATTTGCCTTTTTATCAGGATAAAATAAATAATAATGTATCTCTTCCACTGAAAAGTGGAAAAAAGTGAAAAAAGTGAATCGTATATTATATTTTAAATACTAAGGAACTCAGTTAATAAATATATAATTGTATACATCAATACTTATTCCCATTTGTTATAGATTAAAGAAATTTACCGAATTGTTTTTCCAAAGTTTTTTACACCTCTCATTCTAACTAGAGAAATATTTAAAATTAGTATTTTTAATGAACTCTCATAATCCTAGCAAAATTGTTTTCACTTATTATTTATTATTTTTTTAGCTTAAAGTTTTCGTTTTCTCAGTTTTCCTTTGACAGCAACGACAAGTGTGCGTCCCAGCTGGGTTACAGTTAATGTAATTACCAATTTTTTTGTTGTTGGCCACACTGCAGTTTTAATTTGGTTTAGCTCGAGTTTCTAGAGTCGGAAGCTGGGCTCATAAATTGGTTGGGCGCTCGGTTTCAGGTTGCATGCCGCAAATTGCCTTGCACCTTGCCACTTGTTATGGCCTGGTCTAGTGGCTCCTGCTTTAATTTCGTTTACAATTTCATTGCCGTTTGCCTTGGTTATTAATACCTACATTTTATTCGTCGTTTCTTGCTGCTTTTTGTCCTGCGAAAAACTCTCCATTAAAGCTCCCCCCCTTTTCGGTATTCGGACGCCCACTCTTTGGCATTTTTCCATGCCAGTGGCTGCGACATTTGAGTCCACCTTGAACCATGAACTCGCTTGTAAGCCTCGTGCTTTTCGTGCATATTTATTTTTATTTGTTTTTTTCATTTTATCAAATAAAGAGGCAGCATTTTTTGCTGCCGCATGTTTGACATGCCGTTTGTTATTTTTGATCAGCGTCTGTATGCGCAGATATTTTATTCTACCTTTTTTTTTTTGGAGGTACCAGCACGAACTTTTGTCCTGCGAAGGGTTCAAGCGTGTTTGTCATTTTTGTAGAAAGCCAAACTGTAGACTACACTTTTAAAGGGTGGGTTTCAGTTTTGTAGGAAAATTATATTTATTATATTATTATATTTTTTACTCAGCGATTTCCGTTTAAGTTTAAGTTATATTTAGACCATTAAATAAATTGCCGCGAAAAGGCTTGACCATCGCCCAGGACGAATTCTAACCTTCTTGAACTCCCCCTGGCAACTTTAATATTACAGCAATAAATTGAGTCAGGTAGTGGCATAATACGCAAAATAAATAATAAATATTATAGGCAGGAATATGCGCAAAAAAACAATTCGTTTAAAAAATTTACACATGTGTTCACATGGAATCTCTTGGGACTGTTGCCTTTTGAAAAGAAAAAAGGATAAGAAGGATGATGAAGCGCCAAAAATTGGTTTGATTAAGGAAGGCTCATAAGAAAATAATATAAAGCTGGACTGCGCAAAAAATGGGAGGTATTAAATATCTTAAAATGTTGAGTACAACGAAATATGCATGCCTTTAAAATAAATAACATATTATTGTTTGGTTTTAAATACAACGTTAAAAGTTTTCTTAACAAAATATATAATTCTGCATTTCTGAAGTAATAAGACTTTATGTTAATTTTTTTAAAGACTCACCCCGTTGATGACTATAAGTCCAACTCAAAGACCGATACCTATCAGACGCGCATCTCGTCCATGGCCGCCTGCGGCACCTGCTGCTGTTGCTGCTGCTGCTGCTGTTGGTGCTGATGCTGCTGCTGCTGCTGCTGCTGGACACCGACGGGCGAGGCGGAGGTCAGGACCATGCCCTCGCCGTGCGTATGCACTAGATGGCCGGCATGTGAATGTGAGTGGGTGTGGTGACCCTTCGAGGAGCTGGGGGCACTGCTCACGCCGCTGCTGCTACTGCCACCGGAAGGCGTCTGATCGAGCAGTATGTTGCCACCCCCTCCGCCGACACCGCCCACAGCCACGCCCATTGCCGAGTTATTGCTGCTACTGTTGGTGGTCGTGGAGGAGGCGGTGCGGAGCGGGGGCCGTGGTCCGCGTATGTGGTGCGATTGCATTCCAGTGAGGACAGCTCCGTTGGCCTGATGTTTGCTCGACTGCTGCTGCTGTTGATATTGCTGGAGTTCTGCTGCACAAAGAGAAAATATATAATTTAGTGGAAATTTTTTTAAGGAATTTTATAAGTAACTGTATAGATTTTTATTTGTTTTATATTTTTACTTTTAATTTTAGGAAGGGTCACAGCCAAAAGAATTGAAATGAGGTTTTTTCGAAGGTGTTTAGAGAATTATTTTGGATAAACCAATAATACCCCTTTAAAAATACTAATTGTAAAATTAAACTCGCATAGAACTTTACCTAACAACTTACACAAATATAAATGTAAATTATAAGTTGACAAAATTGTTTTATTTATTATTAATATTATTGTTTATGAACACTGCCACATCACCCAAAGAAATATCTTAGATATTTTTCCCTCTCTGCAGAAAATCGGTAAGTTAGGGGGTCGGAGGATGTAAGCTACTTATGTACGTTATGCATATGTTGGCATATTATCAGGCAAATGTTTATTGACGAGCAGCAGCGACAGCAGCAACAAAAAGTCAATTTGTAAACAACAATGTCAACCATTAAACACACATTCCCATTTCATCGGCAGGCGACATCGCCGCCGTCATCCTCATTCAAAGTGCGAGAGAGTGAGTGTGTGTGTGTGTGCGCGTCATCGGAGCTGGTTGCACTTTTTGTTCCATTGAATTGGCAATGTAAGTGGGGTGGCATGTGGGGGGTTCCCCGCTTTGCACATTTCGATGTCGTTCAACTTGTCGCCTCGATTGCCTTCGAAATGCAAAAGCGCAAAATGTGCAGAGCTATTGACGCGTCTAATATTTTTGATGCCAATCCCCTCCCCCCTGCCCGAGAGGCTCCATTGTGTGTTTGGTAGGTCCTTCTCCTGTTCCTGTTCCTGTTCCTATCTGTGTGTGTGTGTGTCTGGGCAGAACTAATTTGTTTGCCTTGCCTCCACAGACACAATGCAGTTTTATTGGTGAGTCGGCACTAAACGGGGAAACTCCTTTGAATGGAATGCCGGCGGGTGGCGCAATAAAAACTCAAGTTGGTGACTGCATGTCCTGGCTGCGATTAAGCAATAAGTCTGCAACGCATAAGGAACGCGAGGCAGTTCGTACTTGAGAGGTGAATTCATCCGGAAACGGGTTTAATCAAATTTGTAGTTGCTGCTGCTGAACCATTGAGCTCAAAATATTTCAGTAGAACTAATCAAATCTACAAATTACTTTTACATATTTTAAACTTTAACTGAGGAGACCAGATGATGTTCTATAAATATCTCTGGGATTAAAGTCGGTTACCCAGGGAAAGTTTATTTTATATATAAAGACATACAAAGAGTAAAGAATGTTTTTCTATACATTTTTTACAACGTGACTAGGTACTTGCCCTTTATTTTTTTCTTTACAACACATTTTAAAATTAAAACTAGGTCTCTTTTTGTTAAGGGATTTCTTCGTGAAAAGCTTTTTTGACTTTCTGCTTTGGCATTTAACTATAAAAAGTTTATTTATTATTTTATTTATTAATTTTTCTAAAAAGTGCTACGATACTGGCTATCCACGATTTCCTTCCAATTGAACTCTATAATATTTTAATTATTTATTCACTTACAATACTATATTATAACTAAAGATATTAAGGCTCTTTTTTATAAATTTTTAATTAAAAATTGAAGTGGAAATTAATACATTTTTTATTTAAATAGAAGTTGGAATTGCAAAATTGCAAATATTTCCCCCACTTTAAATTTCTTACTCCTTTTATAAATATCCAAGGGCTTGGAACCCTATGGTTCCTCTTAAGCTTCGTATAAACCTTTATTAATTTCCCAGATCCAGAACCATCCGCTTATCATTTTCATCCCAGGTGTAACGAACTCCCTTCTGCTTCATCTAGGCTCCCAACTCAAACATTTCTAATCATGCTAGCTTCTTTGGCTTTTCTGAGCCCCTTCTTAGGCGTAAATCTTTTAAAAAATTCAAAGAAAATTTCCATTAGTCATTCAAGATGTCCCTGGGCAACCTTTAATCCCGGCTAAAAACAGCTTTCACTAATTAGAGGTTTAATTCAACAAAGTACACTCGGTGGCGCAGCGGACGAGCAGCAGCCGAGCGCTGCGCCCTTTTGGTTTTTATGTTTATGGCTTGGACTTTCTGGGGATTTGATGGGCAGAGCCCCTTTTGGCGCAAGTCAAGTGGCCAAATGGACTGGACCTAAGAGAGCATTCAGAGTCAAATGTACCGGATTATGCTGCCCGGCTTTTGGCTAGTTAGAGTAGAGCCCGGCGGAGATTTGCCATGAGATTTCGCTTGGAGGACGGAGATCAAAGTCGACCAAGGCCTCAACTGAGGCATAATTTAAGCATTTTTTTTTTTTTTGGTAACAAAAATACACAGGCTCTGTGGGAAAGGGACCGCAAGAGCTGGAGTGCTTCGTGCAATTTCCCCAAGGAGTGTGGCCATCATTTATGAATATGAAATTAACAACGGTGCGTATGCGTAATTTGTAATGAAAGCCGGACCGAGCCGGACCGAAGACCGGAGAGCCCGACCCCCAACTGGGCTGTGGCCACGTGGTAGTATGCAATAAATTTTCAATTTCCATAGCTGGAAGTTTTTGCTCGACCGACATCCCGCAGCGAAGCAAATGTAATTTATATGCACATCACTTATACGCACTGTTGCAATTACAATGCAAATGCTGCAACAAATGCGTATAACGGGGCACAGAAAATATTACCCCGAAAATATCGGCAGTGCCGCGAAACAGTCGACGGAATAATGCAGTACAAAATGCTGGCCCAAAATTGCGCTCAACGGATGTTGATTAGTATGAAATGACAAGACCGGAAATGCCGCGCATAACTAAAAAAGGGGAAATAAAACAGAACTGCCAGCGGCACGGAGCTCACTTAACCACACGGACATGAAGAGCCATTGCGGAGTGGTCGGTGGGGGGAGGAGGGGGTTAAGAGGTCTAAGGGGTTAAGGGTGGGGTGTGAGTGCAACCACTCGGCCATGTGGATATTGTGGGTTTTACTCGCCCAACTAAGTGGACACACAAGTGCAGCCAATTGTGCTGTCCTGTTTGTATGCGTGGTATGTATGGTTTAAGGGAGAGGGTAGGGAGGCCAGGATAAAGGGCATGAGGTAAGGGATCAGGGGGCGAGGGTCCCACGGTTGTCGCATTAATGAAGCATGCTCCACTCTCTGACTCACTCACGCCAATTTATTGCTGAATTTAGCCGTTTCCGCAGTTGACAGTTGTGGGATTTATGAAAAAAAAGAAATACAAAAATTATACAGTATACTTAGCAGCGCATGCGACAGGAAATTGGCGGGCAAAGGGGGGCTGGCTCTGTGGGAATTTATGGCCCAGAGATAGTGAAGTAACGCGCCAAGCAGCTGCACTTAATGTCTGCCATCAAATCAACTTGCGACGAATGCAACGTGATTGTCATGGGCTTAAGTATCCAATGGCAATGCAATCTGAATCGAAATTTGAGTTTGTTGGGCTTAAAGCCGTTTTAAAGGTTATCATTTCTTGATTATTTTGATTTTAGTCGAGTCTACAAAAATATTTGTTGAATTGAGAAGTGGTGCTTGTACCTTTTTATTTTTTTCACTCAAAAATTAAAGACATTACAAGAATTTCTAAAATATTCCTGAACTGATCTTAAATCTCAATCGTACTCCATTCCAACTCCTAATCAACTGTTCATTACCAAATTTTGAGAAAATATTTAGAGTTCTGCAGAACATTTCAGAGCAATTAACAGTTCAATTGGCCACAACAGATTCGTGAAAGCTCTCGCCCGCAAAATACAGGCCAACCGAAAATCTTTAAGCCTGACAAATGATACGAATAATCATTCCAGGCAGCCAGCAACCCAACCCCTTGATGCCCCAAGTCCGAAATGGTTTTCAAATTAGCAAACGCTTAAGCAAACTGCCAAATGCCAGGCACAGCATTCTAATGCGATTGCTGCAACAATAGCAACAGCAAGAGAAACAAATGAGCTTTGTGTCAAAGTCGAGATTAGAATACAATTTAGAGCATTTCAATCAAACATAAATCACAAGGAGCCACTCGAACTGGACCGACGAGTCCTGCGAAAGGTACACGAAATTGTGCGTAGTAAATCACAGAGGGATAGATACCGAGGGCGGCAAGGTAGACAAAGGTGGAGTCCAGCTCTCGGCTGGAAGCAACAGTATAAAAAATCTATTTTTCAAAATGCAATCCGAAGAAATCAAACCGGATATCGTTGGGGTAGGGGTAGGGATGGAGGGGTGCCGGAAATTTATGTGCTTCTATTTAGCATTGAGTTAGAAGTTGCGAGGAAGCGGAATTGAGCGCACGAACGAGCAAAAATTAAGTATACGCCGCCGTGCACTCAAGCAGCTCATGCGTGTGTTTTCGCATTTGTATCTGTGCGCTGTGTGTCTGTGTGTGTATCTGTGTGTGAGGGAGCAGCACAATTAAATTGGATTTATGGCGCGCATGATTGCAAAATGAAGTTAATGCGCATACAAATACAATCGAGCCAAAAGAAAAATGATTCTCGAACTTCTTCTTTTCCTTCGAAGCCGGGCGGAAATCGTACCTTGTTTGTCATGTCATCAATAATCGAGGAGCAATCGAGGAGTTGGTAGAACTGGCGCTGGGCAAATTGAATGAGCATATTAAAAAAGGGAAAGTATTACATGGCCGTGTGCAAGGAAGTGCCAAGGAAATGAAACTCGGCACAGTCCAACACACACAGCAATCGGAGAGCCTCGATGAAATATGCAAGAGAGAGCTGGCCATGTAGATTTATGTTGGCCCAGCATTGGCGGCTCTGAAAAATTTATTAGCCAGCCATGCCAGCCAAAGATGGCCCGGGTTAATGTTAGTTTATGCCATAGTTTGATACATTTGACAGGGCAAGCGCTTCTAATTGATTGATGACAAATGGGTAGCGGCAAAACGTTGCTCAACTTCCGGCAAAAATGAAATCGTTTATCTTGCCATTGAAAGCTGAAAGGGAATGGTCAAGTTTATTTCTATAAAATTGCTGTAATTAAGAGTGGTAGTTAAACTGTTTTTTAAATTTCAGTTTAATTCCATTATTTCTCTCTTACAAAAAATTATACATAATTTTTCTTATTATTATCTTATTTTTACTTGGAATTTCAAGCAGAAAGTTAAAAATAATATTTCCTTATACAAACAATTTTCTTAAAAACATATACCCTTAAGAATCCTTTAAATAGTATATCTTTTACTTCAAAGCAACTCTCAAACCAATTTGTAATTCAAAGCCAACCCATTGTCGTAAATTTTTGGTGGAAGTCCTGCATTAACTGAAGTGGGATTTGGTTTTTCCAAGGCTTTACTTCCATTCTCTTAGCAAAACCAAACACTCCGCCATTCTTCTTATTTGTGACCCTTTTGGGCTGAAACCCAACTGACCACTAAGGGTGATATGAAATCTCTCAACGAAAATCGCCCAACCCCCGGCGGCAATAAAATAATATTGTCTTATCTAACTATGTGCGCAATGCACAATAACAAAAGGACAAATGGAAAAAGTGCGCCAACTATTCACGATGAGGGAATTTTCGACGTGGCATGGGGGTATGTATTATTTGTATGCCCGCAGTTGGCAAGCGTCTATCATTTTGGGGGAAATCGTCAAAGCCTAGGCGAAGTAATAAAAACGAAGAAAGCGAAAGGCAAACAATAAGGGAGGTATATGCACAGTGGAAATAAATTAAAGTTTAAATCAGGAAATAAATACTATGAATATGTTATTTTTCACAAATAAATATAGCATAAATTCTATAAAAAACACATTAGATGTCTAGAAATATCCGCCATAAAGTTCTATACAAAATTTGCTTCTTTGTATTTTTGTTTTTCAGTGCACACCGTATAACCACACAATGTGATGGCATCGATGGCGTCGAATAATGTTTGGTTGCCTTTTCTTTCCATCGAGGCGAGGCCCCGCTCCTGTTTGGGATGCCGGGGACAAACGGCAAACATATGCCGATGGCAGGGCAGGGCATAAGGCAAAAATATGGTCAGGGTCTGTGAGGTGGCGTTGGGTTTGCAAATAGATTTTTCATCATTTTTTGTCATTTTGCTGCTGTCGCTGCTGCTGCTGCGTACACACGGCGTATGTGTGATAAACACTTTTTGCACTCTGTTTCTGCTCTCTGGATTTTTTTCCTGCTAAAATTTCAATAATAACATTTGTATGAAGCTGTTTATGCCCTGGCGGCCGAAGGGAACTGTTGTTCTGCGGTTGCCTGCCGTTGACAATGTGGATGACAATCATGTCACGTCACGGATAAGGTGCTTTCCCTCTCCGAGTCTATATTTTACCCGCCCATCATCTTTTTACTGGTTACAGTTGTTGACGGAAAAATAGAACTGAGAGGTGTGCATAATTGTTTTTATGGTAAATTAAAATTCAGAAATTTGCCACTAATATTAATCATATGTAATTATAATATAATTAAAAAAAGAAATATAATACAAAAATTGTAGGAGAATATCATAACAATAATGATAATAATAGTAAGCCTTCCTCTAGGGAAGAAAAGACTTTACGAGAAAGACATGTGGTGTTTTAATTTGTTTTGTTATTATAATGAATAAAAATGTGCCTTTTTATTTCGGAAAGTAACTCAAAATATTCCAATAAATTGCAAAGATTAATTCAACTGTCCGGCTATAAATCAAACATTTTTAAAAGATGTTCAATGGAATTAAATGCTTCATGTACGTGGCTCTAGAGTCATTAAAATGTATATTTTGTTAACCCGGTGGGAATATAGAAATCTCTAGGGGTTTTTTTAAATAAAAAAACATTTAAAAACGTTGAGATATTATGCTAAAAAATTACAATGTAAATAACATAATTTAGAAAACATTTTTAAAAGTTTTTTAAAGCGCATTCAATAGACTATAATGAATGCTAATCTTTTAGTCTCGATTGTATCTACTTTTGTCCATGTTTGGTGTGCTTAACAGGCAACTCGCGTTTGCCTTTTGTTTGCTGCCTTATTTTTTTATTATATTTATGCCGATTTTTTTTCTCCAGCGCACCCCTCCCTCCACATACATGTCAGCAAAAATCGTTTACGCTTCATTGTTTTTACTCAATTTCGTTGATTTTTTTTCCTTCTCACTTGCTTGTTCTCATTTTTTTGCACTTGTCTGAGGTCGGCTCTTTTATTTTTGCTCCATTTCTGGGCTCATCCGCCAAAAACTCTATGCAAAGTATAAACCTGAATAAATTGAAAACACAGAGGCGCGCAGAGTAGGAAAACAGAAAGAACAAATATGAAATAGCCTCACTTTGAGTGCTTAACGCCGGGTTCAAAGAGCTCAGAGATTTCAACCATTGCAAAAAATCGAAAAAACAAAAAATGAACGAAAGTTGTATCGCAAATGATTAAGGCCCCAAAAAGGGCTGACTAAGGATTTTTATCGATTGAACGGGCCCAGTGCTCAATTCCCATTCATGTATGCATGGTTCTAGCTTAGTTTTAAGTCTCTTTCTAATCAAAATTTTGCCAAACAAAGTTGGTTTTTTTTTTTATTTTACTTTATTTTCGATTGCCCTAAAAGTTGGCAGCACATTTTCCAATTCACTTTGCAAGTCGGAAAATTGAACGCTTAGCACTAGAGTGTGTGTGAAGCTTTTCCAGATGATTTATGAGGGGTGAAAAAGGTGAAAATTTATAACTTGTACATCCATTTACATTTCCGATAAATATTCAGAAAGTTAAATTATTTTAGACTGAAATATTGCCCAAAAGGGGCTATGGGTTTAGTTGAATTATTTAGGCTCTGCTTAAATTTTATTTTAAAATTGAAAAAACATTTAATTATGGATTCGAATTGAACAAATCAAAAATGGTTATATATAATTATTCACCAGAACTCAACGTAAATTAAATACACTTTATATCCTCAGCAACACACAGTATTTAATGCTTGATTGTTGCCTGCCTTCGTCGTTAAAGTAAACAAAAGATGATTTTAACTGGCTTTGTATTAAATTATAAAATCTTTTGCCAATATTACGGCAAAAACTTGAGCCGGAAACAAACTGAAGTGATGGCAACTTAACCTAATGAGGCATTTAACTGCCGTTCAACAATGTCAGCAAACTCACATAATCCACAGGCATTCGCAAACACAGGAGCCCGGCAATAAGGCAACAACAGGAACGGCAGCGGCAACAACAGCAATGAGTTTAATGTGCCACTTGAGTGCCTTAAGCGGACAAAAATCTCAGAACAAACATTAATTACACAAGGATTCTCGCCCAGACACAAACTACCGTTGACTTTAATATTTATAGTCTCTTCGCTCTCTCTTTGGCCGGCGGCAAGAAAAATTTGCTGCTTAAATAAATAACTGACAGGCAAGGCAGGAGAGGGGAAAACAAGGAAGAGAAAACTCCAAATATATGCATGGAGAGGAAAATTGAGCGTCAGGCAGACGCTGAAAATATGCGCCCACGCATAATTATATGAAAATTCGCAATAATTATAAATAATGCACAGACCGCTCAAAATGCCAACAGAGAAACACTCGCCACTTCCGACAACGTCGCCACCTGATGGCTTCGCCATCGGCATCCTTCTCTCGTCATCATCCTCATCATGATCATCATCATCATAAGCAGCAGCGAAAACATCGCCGAGTGCCACGCCCACCAACCCACTTAACCACTACGAATTTCCGCTTCCGTTAGGGCGCGAGCGTTAAATTAAATCAGCAACAAAATATTCTATGCAAATACAAACATTGAAATATAAAAAAAAGAAAATGAGAACTCTCTTGGCCTGACAATCAAATTAATTTGTGAATTTGGCTCAAGTCGGACTTGCTTTTCGCATTTCCCAGCTTTTCACCATTATCGACCAGCAATTAGAGAGGCGAGCTGACAAAATAGAAGTGCATAAACCTGCTCAAGTAGCTAAAAATTGGATTCCCTGGAATTGCTCGTCTATGAAAATTGGTTTTCGGAAAATAGGGTTCGATTTGAGTGGGTGGAAAGTGGAAATTGAGTGCAAATCTGCGATTGAATGGATTTACAGTTTTCTGGATTTTTGTTCCCACATTTCCACCTATTTTCCTAAAATAAACATTTCAGTGAATGTTTTTTATAGAAAAGTGAAAGGAAAAGGAAGAAATTATCAGCTTAAATGATTTAATTTGTTGGGTAAATAATAAAGTTTCTTTTGGAAAGGTTTAAGTTTATAATTTAATTAATTTATATGCTCTTCAGCCATTGCTATTTTTCTTAATCAAAGAAACATGGACAAATCCTGCGAATAAATTGTATTTATTTTGCCATCAGACTTTATACAAAACAAATGGAAAAGCACCTCCTTCTTAGCTCGAATTTATTTATAAATTTGCCTAAATATTTGCTCCGATTTTATTTTTGAATAAATTATCTGTCAGATCCATGCTAAAATATGTATGCTTGGTATTTTCACCGTTCAACCCTAATTTATTTATGGAAAAATTAAAATGAGTTCCCTCATCTGTCAGGTTCAGCCGGGATAAATTGAACAGAAACAACAGTTTTTGTTATTTGAAAAAACAATTGGAGTTTGCCGACCTGTGTGTTCTCCGTCGTTTGACCGGCAGCAGCGGCGGCTCATCGGATTGTTGTTTTATTTGCCATCGATTGCTGAAATTGTATTTATGAACTGAAATATGCCAGCGATGTTGGCGGTGCCCGGATTGTGGGGGATTTCCACTGCGGGTCCCGCAATAAAATACACATAATTCCGCATGCAGCGATGGTGGGGTTGCCGTGCTCCTAACTTATTCTGCACCGCCGACGCTCGGTTAATGTTTTCATTTTATTATGCTAAACTAAAACCAACAGTTTTATGCGATTTTTTTTTTATTATTGGCCTAATGCGGTTCACAGAGCCGTGGGTATTGGAGTTGTTTTACTGCCGGCGGTACCTTAACGGAGGGTGAATTATAGTATAATGGAGCTGGGAGCCCGCTTCCAGATTTGCTTTTCCTTTATCGTTATCGTTACAGTTTTGTCTGACGATTGAAATTGAAAATCTTATCATAAAAATCATGTCGTGACTTGGGGAATGATACAATCTCAAGTTGAATCTTTATTTTATTTGCCGTTTATATTGGAGATTTATTAGTTGGGGGCATATTTCTTGAAGTGGCCCCATAACGACTTTATTGCGTGATGGCTGGGAAAAACTGTCAATAGCTGGCAGTCCTGGGGCCCCTCCCCCCTGCGCATTTAACAGCTCATCAAGCAACAGAAACTCACGGGGGAAACACACTAAAAAGCCTGGCAATCAGTGGAGCATAATTTGTACAACAATTTCCGCTGCAGACCAAGTCGACAAACCGGGATTACGGTTTTTGGGCCGACTCTGGCTGGCCTCGCTGTCTGTGTGTGTGGTCAGAAGTCAAAAGTCCGTTGAACCCCAGCGAAGCGTAAATGTTTTTCCCGGTCTCCTCTTCTCATTTTTCCTCTTGGTGCTTCGTTTTTCCTTTTCAATGATTCAATAACACGTGTTAGCCGGTCCAAAAAAAAAAAAGAAATACAGAAAACAAGGGCGAAACAACCTTCTCGATGGCTGATTAGAACAATTTCAATTTTCACGCGGACTTTCTCGTTTTTTTTTTGTTGTATTTGGTTGTTGCCTTTGGCTTTTTGCAACGTCAGACCTTTGGGAACGAAGGTCATTCAATTTGATTAAGCAATATTTTCGTTTGCTCGGGATGATTTAGCAGGAAATTTATGTGTATGTGGGCGGTGTACCCCCTGACAGGTCCCAACATTCCCCTGTCATGCTCGTCCTTTTCTCTGACAACCAGTTAGCCGTGAACGGGGAGCCTGTAGTCATCCATTAACCCATTGTTTGGATTTAAGGACTTAAAGAGCAGCCATTGAAAGTGAGTTAAGAAATCGTATATACATATTTGTGATAACTTCTTCAGGGGAGATTTTGCCATTCGATCTTATTGTGAATTTAGGTGTATAACCAGCTCTGTTTATATAGAGAAAAGTAGAAATTTTCTCTGTAGACTTTGTGGACTCCTTAAAAAATTCCTAGCTCATCTCTCTAATATATTGATAGTTTCATGAAATAAATATGGGATTTAAGAGCAACTATTTTCCTGAATCGATCTTTTGTCCAACTAAAACTGATTTAATATTTACTTTTCATCATACGATATTCCGTATCGAGCAAAACCGAATACATTCTCACAGCTAAACCGCATCCAAGTCTCTGGCTGATTGTAATGCAAACTGTATTTTACCATTGGCAATGCTTGCCGAGTGTGAACTCTCACAAAAGCTTTTCAATCTCGAATTCATTTGCTTGAAATCGAATAAGCAGACTCGGAGAAGCGCAGAGACAGAGACTGGGACAGGGACTCGAGTGGAGAATCGAGAATCGGGTGCTGGGGAGGTGGAAAGGCGCAGAGGAAAGGGAAACAAGCACTTCATAATGAAATGAAATCTTATCACATTTCAGCTTGATTGCTGCCTGCCGCAATATTGTTGCTTCGTCCTGGCCGAGCTTCGAGATGTGAAAAAAGGAGCGTGCGAAAATAAACTTGCAACTTTTTGGAAAACTGCTAAAGCCATTCAATTGCATTTTCTTCTTTGGCTTTTGCCTCCTCGAGTTACCCATAGTTTTTGGCACTCACCTGTCGTGGGATTGTGTCGTCCTGCGCCCGCCAGGCTAAGATTTCGTGGCAGAGTCATGCAATCGCCGCCACCGCTACTGCCGCTGCCTCCGGAGGATCCGCCGCCGGCACCAGGACCCACAGCGGTGCTGGTGAGCAGGACATTCCCGCGACTGTCCACCAGAGCAGTGCCGCCGCCTGCCAAGTTCAAGGCGGCCGTGTTGCGTGCATAGTTCAAGGTGGCTGCATGGTGCAATCCCCCCGATTTAGGCAGCGTCATCATGCCGGGATTGTAACTAACACTGCTGCCGGAAACCACAACTGAGGCGCCGCCAGAGGAGGATCCACCGCCCACACCACTCGCCGAACCTGAGCCAGTGCGTCCAAAAGTTTGGGTGCCGGACATTCCCTTGATTTGCATGTGCTCGCGTTGCTGTTGGTGCGGCTGTTGCTGCTGCTGCTTGGAGCTGGTGCTGTAGGTGACATTGCCCATGTTGTCGGTGGTCACCTTGCCACCCTCAATTCCGCCATTGTTTAAAGCACCGCCGCTGCCGCCACCCACCTGCTGCTGCTGTTGCATACCTACGAAAAGAGAAGAAAGAAGATTTAAGTATAATTTATATACTTTTAATTAAATTGAGTTTAAAAATTCAAATAAGTTTATAAACAAGTCTGAATTTAGAACACTTTCTGGTCAAGGAGATTAACCTTGATATTCTTATCCCCAAATCTTTCCCAAGACCCCATCCTGTACCCACCTGTATTAGAGCAGATATGCGGTGGCGGTGCCTTCACATCGTTGGCAGCAGCTGCTGCGGCCGCTGCTGCAGCCTGCAGCAACATGGCCGCCTGACCGGCCTGATCCTGATGGCTCTCCACGTCCACGATGACATTGGCCGAGCTCTGCGAGTGACCCATGTGGTAGTGGGCGTGCTTGATGGGCTCGGGCGGGTACGGGACCTGCTGGTGCAGGCTGCGCTGCTGGTACTGCTTCTGCAGGGTCTTCACCTCCAGCCGCGTCTTGTCCCGCTGATAATAGACGCCGGCAAAAATGAGGACATTGAGTATCAGCAGGCTGCAACCGATGGCAATTGTCACGCTGAGTGCCGTGGAATAGGCCGCATAGCCGGCTGCCTCGAAGCCGGAGGCCAATGTGTCCGAGGAGGCGTTGGCCAGGGTGGTGGGTGCAAAGACACCGCCGCCACCCGTGTAGTTTCCACCGATGGGTATACAGGTCGTATACATGTTGTTCGGCTCCACGGTGGTGACTGCAACGGAGAAGTGGGTTGAATATTAATCTCCGTGCTCGTGCTGTAGTTCATTTGTTCCCTGGGAGTCGCGACAGGCAGTGCACGGGTCGTATGAGTAATGTCCGTTGCCGTACGAAATTATTCATACGAAGCGAATGGGGTAATGGAGGGTAACGCCAACAGTTGAAGCGAAAAATTGTGCTTTCTTTCTTTGAATTGCATGTTGGTCAAGCTTAAATTTTAAGCTTCGGTAAGGTAAATAAGAGAGATTATATTTAGGTGTCACCTATTAAATAGGTAAGCTTGCCTAAGGCATGGAAAGAATTTAATTACCGACAGTGCACTTACATTCATGTTAGTTTTAATGCGAATTGTGTGTGGTTTTCATATTTCTTTTGGATTTAAGCAAATATCCGAGGGACTGGATTCATTTGCTTACTCATTTAAGTATTATACTATTTATTTTCCCTTTTCTGAGTGCAAAGAAAAACTCATAAACTAATGGTAAAACCTGAAACAAAATGCGAATTCAATTCAAGTTAAATAAACTACGTTTGTAGAGCTCTGAGTGAATTCGTTTTTTGTTCCATATTTGACCAAGTAATGGATGGCGTTTGAATGTGGATTAGCTTAGCCCTAAAGCCTTTTATGCCACAATCATTCTCGCTGGCTGCTCCTTTGTCTCAAATGTCCAGAATGCAAAATTATTTCCATTTCCCCATGCGGGTGCTGAAAAATTTCGCGCTCCACCACGCCGCCATTGTACTTGCCAAGGTATTCGCAAACGACTGAAGGAGTTGGAAGCGCAAATGTCTGTGAAAACAAATGGGTTTCTCGTTGCCTTTGATGCTCTATGTATCTCTCACTCCCCTATCCCTGGTCTGGGCGGGCTCCCCTTGAAAATGTATTTGTCATTGTGCTGGAAGTGGAAGTGTCTTGGCATTGTTTCGCAGTCCCCCTCAGTCTCAATGTCTATCTGCTTGAAGTGCTTCCCCTACACTTGGCATTGTTTTGTATCAAGTGTGGAAGAGCGAATGCTGTGTGTGCTGCACAGAAATAAATTTGTACTTTGTGATGCTCAATATAAATGATTTCTTGTTGTTTCTCTAAGCTGAAGATATTCTAGGGTGCTTTAGAAATCACTAGGGTCTTAAAATCCCTAAAAAAAAGGTGTCTAAAAGTGTGAAATGCAATGCCTTAGGTACCGAATTTGGTAGAAATTTGTATATTAACTTTATAAAATTTTATAAAATAATCAAATATGTTATTTTGTAACATTCTATTATCTATAAACTTAATAGGAGATCCCGCACTTCACACTCTTAACGTGTTATATTGATTTTCAACAAAAATAAAGACAGCAAGACAAAGACTTATGATAGACAAAGTTTTTCCATACACAAAATATCCATAAAGAAGAGGAATTATTTTTCGCTGTGCGATTGCTTGTCGGCAAAGTTTTGCCTTTCAATTTTCTGCATATCAAACAATTTGGGCAAAGTTACTCGGCTTAAGATTAAAGACTTGTGCACGTATTTGGCATAAATATTTCGCAAATAAATCTGCCGTAATAATCGGGAATAAAAGACAAAGTATTTATTAAAAGCCACCCACGGCGGGGGTGTCAATAATCGTGTGAAGATTTGCAGCTGCCACTCAGCCACTCAGCCACTCAGCCACTTGCTGCTTTGTCTGAGGGGTTTTTCAATTTGCATTCAAGTGTGGCATTTAATTTACTCAAGATTGTGTTTGGTCGGGTTTGGCTAACAGAGCGGGCAAAAGCATCAGGTGAGCGCTCTGCGGGGATTGGGTATCCAATTTGGAATTAGCCCCTATCTATACATAATAATTTCACTCCAACTTTGTCCATCAATCATGTTGGCGTAGGCAGTGGCTCGGCTCAAAAACTCTCGACCTGTCACTTGAGTTCACTCAGGAAAATGCTTAAGACCCTTTTCCTCCCCCTTTCTATGTGTGTGGGTGTGGCAACCCTTTTGCTAAATTGCATAACCAGATAAGTTGTGATCCCCCCATCAGCAGATTCGACCCTGGCCACTAAGCTTTTTATCATTCCGCTCCATTTTGCATTTAATTTTGCAAGTACAAATACTTTTCAGTTGGTGTGCAGCAGCACATTTGAAATTTTCCCCATTTTTCTCTCTCAGCCATTCCCTCTCACTTTTAATTCCTCTTTATTTTTATTTTCATTTTCATTTTCATTTTAATTTTGCCGTTCGTTCCAAGGGCCGCATGCGTTCAAGGACCCCAGATAATTATGTTACGAGGACACATGGCCCCAGCTTGAGGCAGACAGATAGCCGAGGAGGGAGGCAAAAGCAATGCTTAATGTGGCTTTAATTAGTGGAATCACAAAATAGGGAAAGCAACAACAACAAAAACAAAAGTAAAAATAAAAAGAAAAGCGAAAAATAAAATAAGAAGGCAGAGGAGCAGCAACCCTAAGCCGTAAAATCAAACCGAAAAATGTTGTGCAGAGGGCGTCGCCTTGCAGCTTTTTTTTTGTGCCACGAAAGCGAAAAATATTTTTGTGGACAGCCCCTCCGAAGAGGCTGGAATGTCCTTGCATAAATTAGATATTAGCCGGGCCAACGGCCATCAGCCTGAGCCCGCCATCCTGCGAAGGACACTCGGGCATTTATTAAGTGAACCATTTCAATTTTCACTGATAGTTTGACATTTCCCAGCTTAATCAGGCCTGCGCTGCTCATTCCCGAAAACGAAATCGCAGGAATTATGCAAATGATTTCAGGGTAGCAAGGATAGCGAGGATTTTCTCGGTAGGCTTTCGGCTAAATCTCCTTCCACATGTTGCGTTATCTTCATCTCTTTGCCAAATAACTCAGGTGAGCCGACTTCTGCCGGGGTTTCTTTTCTATTTCCATTTTACCCGGAATCCAGGTCAGCCAAAGTAGCACAGAGTGAGCTCAGTGGGTGTGTGTGTGAGCCGGAGGTTGTGGCTTGTTTGGTCTTTTTCCTTTTCTTTTTTTTTTTTGTTCTGAAAAGCTGGTAACCAAAGCTTAGGCAAGATGCAAGGAACTCGATGATGGGATAAATGGCATTGAAAGCATACTCAGTGGGATTGAAAATGCGTTAAAGGGAAGATTTTGAATTTTATGTGTTACTGCCTTAATTATTAAGAGA
Organism: Drosophila seguyi; assembly: GCA_008042675.1. Lineage (NCBI taxonomy): Eukaryota > Metazoa > Arthropoda > Insecta > Diptera > Drosophilidae > Drosophila > Drosophila seguyi. The sequence continues at coordinate 98,930 of VNJU01009821.1, read as the reverse complement.
CTTTAAAGAGCTTTAAACAAATGTTTTTCATATTTAAAAAATTATATAGAATCATATATGAGAGAAGTAAGGTTGGTGGTGAAGTTAGTATTGGTACCTTACTTAGGTACAATTTGGGTTTAACAAGAAGTTGGGTTCAATATTCTTAAGTTCTGTTATACTTAAAGTTCCTTTATAAATCTAAGCCTCATTGGAACTTCGTTTCGTAAGCTGATACTTTAAATATTCCCTCAAAGAGCCAGCAAGGAAAATCACCATGGAAAACAGAAATTCAAGTACTTCAACACTTTGCCAACCAGACTTAAACTTCTTGCGAAAAAGTTGTTTTCCACACAATTTTAGTTTATTTTTTTTTTTAGTTTTGCACGTCTTTCGATTTGTATTTTGTTGGGGCTGCTTTGTTTACGGCGACGGGACCGTCGCTTGCCTTGTGGATTTTTTGGCTTTTAGCTGCATATTTCTGTCGCCCCGATTTGGCCAAGTTGTATAACCAGCGGGGCGGGGCAAAATGCTGAGGTGCTGGGAGGAAACTTGGGGGCAGGCAAGACAAGGCGACGCAGTTGGCAAAGTCAACGCTCAAATGAAAAGCATGTCAAAGTATGTCGAGTCCATATGACACTGGGTCTCTGCCGCTTGCCGCTTGCCGCCTTCCAGCGAGTCTGGGCTTTTCGGTGGCTTTCCGATCTCCTGTGATTTTCCCGCATTTCGCACACCCACATTTCCCAGCCAGCGGTGGGTGGTGTTTTTTTTGTGGCCTGGCTGCTTCGTCGTCGACTGTCAAGCTGACAGCTGTTTGTCGCATTTCAGGCATTTTATCATCTTCTATTTCCAGTTTTTTGCCATCGCCCCTCTATGCTCCCTCCGTGCTCTTCGCCTTTATCACCGCATCTCCGTTTTTGTTTCTAACCCTGGCCGTTCGGTTGTAAGTTTGTTTTGATGGCCGGATTTCGTTCTGCAGCATTTCTGGTCCGTGCACTAATTGAAATGAACATTTGTTGTCTGTGGTTCAACACTCTCTCTCATCAGCACTCTACATTAGCCGCCGCAGGTCGCCCTTTCACCTCCGGCGGACTGCCCGCCCGCCATCTGCCGTTTGTTCCGTTCTACTTGTTTGGGTCACAGATTAGTTGTTTGTCTGCCAAAACCGAACTGGGTAGATTAAATTTGAACGCACTGTGCTTCCATCAAGATTTAAAGGGCGCAACCACTAAGGAATACCAGCGAAAGGGTCGGGGAGTGGGAGGATTTCTTGTCCTAAGAGGTCGGAAATAAACGCAGACTGGATTTTAATAGAGTTTTCTTTTGCTTTTTGAATAGTAATTTACATTTTCGTTTAGGAATTTGAATATGTATTCGACTGAGAAGATAAATAACTTGATTTATTGATTAAAATATTAGAAATTAAATGAAAATTTAATTAAGGGAAATACACAAATATTTTGAAACCCTCGATATATATTCTGGCATCTCTAATATTATCTCTCTATTCTTAAGCTTTGTGTAATCGGACTTCATTATCCCGCAGTTCCTGCAGCTATTCTTACAAGTCAAGGCTTAAAATATGTTTAGTGTTACGACTTCTGTGCTACTTTTCGTATATCGTTTTATACAATATCCTTAAGGAATTGTTAAAACTTTAGGGACCTCATTTAAAACGCTTTAATGAGTGTTTAAAAGTAACCGTTCTTTTAAGCTACTCTGGTCTGATAATTTTCAGTAAATTTAATTGGAATTTTAGTGTGGAAATTGTTTCACTTTCATCGTTATGTGATTTCCTCCCTCTCTCTCTCGAGACCATCTAAAGTCAACATTTCAATAATTTCAAATTTACCCGACTTTGGTCAAAGAAAGCGCTCTTGACTGCCACGCCCACTTTTGCGGCCCCTGCCCCCCCCATAAGCTAATGCATTTTGCATTGGGCAACTTGGAAATGGGGGGCGGGAAATGGTTAAAAGGGGGTTGAGGCCATTTAGTTGTTCGACTAGGGGAAAGTAGAAAGTTTCGCCTGAAATAGACTGTCTTAGTTTTGACTTTGAGATAAGCCAGCGTTGGAGGAAGTAAGTCGAAGCGGTTGCTGGTTGCTATGGCATGAAACAAGGACACGCCCATGCGGCACTGCCCCGCCCCGGCAGCCGCTCTTTCTCCCCCTCACCATATAGGGATTTGATGTTTGAGTTGGACTCTACTGGTTGTACGGGTTTCAGAGAAAGACAGTGGCAGAGGCAGTGGCAGCTGCAGTTGCAGTCGCCACAGCTACGGGGACAGTTTATTAAAAATGGCAAAAACATAAAGAAAACGGGGAAAAACAAGCAGCAAAGTTTGCTGTTAATTTAGAGTAAGTGTTGAAAAAGTTTCCGCCAACGAGTTTTACATAAACTGGTTTAATGACTTCCCATCCGAGGGGACGGGAGTGGCTAAGGGGGTCGTGCAGTGCATTAAAATTATGCGCTATTTACATTTGTGGCATCTTAGACAGAAGAAGATCCTCTTTCAGCTTCAGCTACATGCTTTTTTTCCCCCCGCTGAATGTAAACGAGAAATTTATGCCACAGACACAGCCAAGAGGGAGGGGGAAGTGACTGAGACAGGGAAAAAAGGTTACACACACTTAATGCTTATAGAGATTACAGTTGAGTGCATTTCCAAAAGTCAGCACTCGGCACAATATAAATTCAAAAGCCAAACCGTATCCCGGCCCGGACGCAATTTCAATAACAAGAGCCCCAGCTGGAGGTCCAAGTTCGGGGCTGGGTCAAATGGAAATGTCATGCCTTGGACAGAATGGCAGCGGAGCGATGGGTTTGGGTTGGAGGATGAGGATGAGGAATGAAGAATGAGGCATGGGGATGTGGACTCCCCACAAAAATGCCAACTCTGCAATTTAACTTGCTGCGAGACCACAAAGTGAAGTAAACACTGACTAGGCCCAGGCGAACGCCAAGAGTAAACAGAAATCTTTGCTACCGAAAGTGTTGATTTTCAGCTCGCTCTCCAACAAACAAACCATCCAAATAGCCAAAAAAAAAAAAGAAATAGAAAACCAAAAAATCGGAAAACCAAAAAGAAGAGGAGCCGAATAAATGGAAAGAGTTTTCTTCTTCTGGATTTGCCTTTATTTGAGAGGGGACCCCACATGGCGTATGTGGAATATTTTTCATTTGCCATCGAGTTATTAAACAAATGTTCACATGTGCGTACAAGGTTGTGACCGCATCTTAAATATTTGACTTTGGATTCAACTCAAATAGCTTGATCATCTGTTTACAGGCCTGTGTAATCTAACCGAATGACTATGCCACAATAATTGAGGTTCTAAAAGATAATAATAAGGGGAAAAGTGCAGACATGTTTGGCACACTAAACTACTCTTGCTTTATATTTTTTACGAAAATAAGTGAAAAAATGCTCATAAATTATTACTTAAAGTTTGCCTAGCTATGAGTTTTTATTTTAATTATTTATGAACTTTTATAGATGACCAATTGAAATCCTTATAAAAGTTTAAAACTGACGAAGTTTAAAACTTCAATTGTAAGGTAACTAAACTTTAGAATAATAAGCTTGTTTCCATGCTTCTTTATTCTGTTTATTTTGAATTAAATATAGTAAGCTTAAAAATTGAAAAATCAACTAATGAAGCTTTCTAATCTCAGCCCTAAAAGTCGGTAATTTGTTAAACAAATTCAAGCATAATAACTGAGGTCATGGCATAAAAAATAATATACATTTTAAAGAATCCATTTAAAGGTCTTTTATTTCTGATAGGTATTCCAATCAAAGCAGAGCGGCAACTAAGTGTTGAGGCTGAAATCGAAAGAAAGGTTGAGAGCTCACCCTTATTTTAATTTGTCAGTTTCTGCAGAATCTGCAATTAAATAAGCCAAAAACCCAAAGGCCAGTCAAGTGTCCCTTTGGCTTGGCCTTTGTCAACCGCATTAAACGACAACTGCAGACTGTACAAAGACCCAAAAGGGACGAAACCAAAATACAATCTACAAAGGCGATAGGCGTTATTCCTTTGGGCTCGGTTTGCCGTTTTGTGCCGGCTTATTTGTTGTTTTTAGGTATTTAGGTGACAGTGACAAGCCGCAGCCACACGGAACGAAAATAATAACAAAAAAACAAGGTAAATGCACGTTTGAAGTTGTAATATTTAATTTTCAAATCAAAATATTTCGACATATTTAAATTCATATTTAAGAATAATTTCATAAAAGGATTGCATTGCATTTCAGCAAGAGAAAAGGACCCAGACTCAAAGTTCAATTAAAAGCTTTTGAAAATAATAAATAAGAAGGGAGTAAGGGAGCCTGGCATTTGTATATTATTACTAATAAAATATGACCTTTACTTGATATCAAAAATAAGTTTCTCGATTTACCCTTCATTTTCAGATAATAACTAATATAACTGGCAATTGTATTTCTTATTTCCATGTAGACAAGTGTAATTTCTTTCCGTGCAGCTGTATGAATGCGATTCCCCATGTCTGTGTGTTTGTCTTGGGGCTACTTACCGCCCAATATGCCGTTCAAATAGGCTGAGGCATTCAGGCCGCGTCCCTTCTTCATCATCAATTGCTCATCGATGAGCAGGAGGCGCGACGAGGACGAGGAGGAGGAGGATGAGGAGCCAGCGGATCCTGTGGCTGTTGATATGCCGAACGGATCCGGCTTAACGGGTCCCTCGTACAGGTCCATATCATCGTGATTGCGGAACAGATTGTGCCTGGCTATCACATCCTCCATGCCGGCGCGATGGAGCTCTGGTATCAGACGCAGCCAAATCGAGAGTTGATGGGCCCGAAAGTGATTCTTAATGCGCGGCTTCATTCCTGGAATTTAAAGAGTATCCCATTGGTGAGGAGGTTTTTTTTTTTGTAGCTTTACAAACAGAACGGAAGACAAAGGGACGCCTTAAACAGGGTAAACATCTTCATTTTCATTTTCATTTCCATGTGACAGATACCAAAACACACACTCATCCGCCCACGAAACATGCATGCAAATAGCTCTAATGCTAAAGTATTCCATTTGGCCGTTGCTGTTGCTTTTGGGCCACTTTCGAGTCATTTGCATGCCAAAAAGGTGAGCGACAGACACTTGGCTCAATTGAGGCCAGGCCGGGTTACACTCCCCAGTCCATAGCCTTTAGTCCTTAGCCCGTAGTCCTTAGTCCTAGGGCCTCAATCCTCTGTCCTCCGGTACTCAAGCCCGATGTCTTGTTTATTTTGGCGGGGTGAAAGCGACATAACTGTTTAATTTTTGATGCCCCCAGCTATTTCTGCCAAGAACCTGCCATATACACTGTCAAAAGTTTGCTTTAAAATGCATGAGAGGTTTTTAAACATGAAAATGAACAAAGAGCAAATTAAATGTGGTAATTTTATTATAATTTCAGTTTTAAGTACTGTTAGATAAGCACTAAATTCCCCTAATTTAAATATACAAATTATTTATACCAATTTATAGTTGAAATTAATATAATTTTAATAAATTACACAATGTTTTATATCTTATAAAGTAATATTATTAATATAAATAAATAAATAGTATAAAATAATATTGTAAGTCCAGAAATGAGTTTAAGGATAGTTATTTAAAGATTAAATGGTAAATATAAAATTAATACAATTTTGTATTAATTAGATACTTTTGCTATTATTATTAGAATTAATAATATTTTTCCGTAGTGTAACCAAATAAGGCTTTTAAAAAAGCGCTTCGCTCGTAGCCCACTTTTTCGAGGGTAAACAGGTTGAGGTTTTTCCCTCATATCTGTATGTATTTATAAATATCTGAAAAGAACCGGGAGGGATATTCGCTTGGATCTGTCGAAGGCTTTCACACACACACACACACAGCATGAGTTATGAACTTTCGACATGCGCCTATTGGGAGTATTCATGGTAAAATATGAAATTTAAAAAAGGACTTATTTTCGCCGAAAATCATTCCCCTTGCAATCATCAATCGTAAGTGCAAAGCCAAATCCGAATTCGAAATAAATATTGCAGGCGTTCGGGCTGCTGCTGCTGCATAATTTACGCAACCGAACCTTTTCAATACTCGGCTTATACATAAAGTATGCTTATAGTTCGACGTGTACTACACACATTACGTATACGCCGCATACTCGTATGTGTGACGACAGCTGCCTTTGTGTGCCGGAGATCCTTTTGTGCCAGAGCCCCCGCCCCCCTCCGCCATATTATTTGATTTCGATTTCAGTTTCCTGGCGTATCAAATAAAAACTCTTCACGGCGGAATCCTTTCAACTTGCTTATGTAAAGTGCAGCAAAGTGTGGGATGGGCGGGGGGTCTGTTGTATAGAATGTCAGCTGTCGCTGTGTGTCGTTTCAATTAAAATCAAACAAAAAGGAGCACGTGAGGAGGGAGGGATGGGGAAGGGACAGGCATATCTTTTGATACGTATCGTCCTTCAATGCTTACATGTGCGTAAAGTGCGTGTCAGCAGGCCCCGTGCCCCTTTTGCCGTGGTTCTTTTTTTCTCTGTACCTCTTAGCTGACTAAAAATATATAAAAAAGCGATTCTCGTGTGCACAATGTAAGGCGAATCCATTGCCATAACCTGTGCGTAATTTTCATAAACCGTTAAGCGCGCGTATCTGTCGCTATCTTTGTAAAGGTGTGCGTGCGAGAGTGTGTGTGTTGTGTCTGTATGAGAGGTCCCTCAGCTTATTTGTGTGTCAAGTGGGTAGATTGATTTTAACGAAAGGGGAAAGGGTGCCGACATATTCACTTTATATATGCATTGATTTTAATTTAATTTCACGATTTTCATTGGTATTTAAATTAAGAAATTAATAGATACATTTTCCTGGAAGTAATAATATTTTTTTAATATTTTTAATACCAAAAACAGGGTACTCAAATTTTAAAATGTGTTTTTGACTATTTAGTTTTAATGTTTGGTTTATTAAAAGTATACAAAATAAATTAGTTCAGTTTATATGCTAAATTATATACTAAATATTACATATTTTTATATTTATTTAATTTGTTCAAACACTTAAATTTATTTTTAATTTTAAAAAACATTTCAATTTTAAGAAAATCAAGTATAACATTTAACAGTATTTTTATAAATTCGAAATCCAACTTTCAACAATCCCTTCAATATATTGAATTATAAAACAAATGATAAAACCTTATTAAAAAAAGTTAAATATCTTCTATAAATAAATTCCAGGAAAATTTGTTAAATTTCCACGCAAAATTCAGAGTATTTGGTAATCCCCACATTATGCAAATAATATGTATATACCTCTTTCTATCGGCTTTGTGTGTGTGCACCTTCCCATGTACCTGTCGCGCTCGGGCACAAAAGGTGTGAAAAATTTGAAATTAATAACATTTTCGTACATTTGACATGAAGCAACGGTGGTGCCATTTTAACGCGGGCATAAAGCTTTATGCCTCGATCCAGTGCCACCCTTGATACCCCCCGTCACATATCCCTGTCCCAGCTCGCACTTCACGTAATGTTTCGACAATCTCTGGGCGTTTTGATTGCCCTTCATCTACCTGGTGCTGCTTTTGCCCCAGTATACCGACAGTCGCCGCTGTGATGCTTATTTTCCTGTTCAAGTACTTGTGTGTTAACTCCCTCGTTTTCCAGCCCCTCCCAGAGCCACCATCCTCCCCCCCAATTTGCTGTTGTTAGCAAGCTGAGCATGTTCAGGCGTTGCCTTCTTTAAAATTCAAATTAAATTTGATTCTCCCTTTTTTTGCAGCTGGCTGTGTGTGCTTAGGTTTTCTTTCTTCGTTCTTTTCTCCTTGTAAATTTGTAGCTTTTATTTGGCATGAATTCCATGAATTCTTTTTTACTGCATGCCAAAGTAGCCATACAGCATTTTGAAGGCATTTTTAGGGGGCGAGAGAATTTATAAGAAAATGTTTTGTAGCTAAACCTACTTGCATATTAACAAGTTGTCTTAAATTCTCCCCCATAATAACCTTATTGAAAAGAAGAATCGAGTGAAAATATAACTTTTAACATAGTTTTTCCTTTCCATTTTAAGCTACAAACAAATCAAACATTTCTGTGGAAGCTCAGGAAAGGATTTTGGTTTGAAATAAAGAAAGTTCGAGTGCAGTGGGGAGAAAAGTTTCTGCTGACTCACCTATTTCCAAATACTTTTGATGCAACGGATCATAATTCTCCCAGGTGATGCTGCGGAAGCGGTTGCGCTCCTTTGAAACAGGCAGCGACGAGTCCTGACGATGATGTTCGTTTGGATTGCTGGAAAAGAAAACGGTGCACTGTTAGTTCCTTGCAAAGGAAAAATAAACTAACTCTAAGGAAAAATTCATAAATATATTAATAAAAATAAATTCTGTCGCAGAAGTTTAGGAAGACAGTGTCCTTAAGTGCACAGCAGATGTCCCAAAAAACTTTCTGAAAGCCTTTCCAGCCACCCAGTTTCCTTGACTTCGTGTGTCACATGCTTCGCTTTTGCTCAGTGCACATGTAAGTCGGACATTTAAGTGGAGCTTAAAGTGCAGCAAGGACAGCAGGTGTCCTAAGACAGCTCAGAGACACTTAGGACACCCGTTGGTCCTCCGCATCGCCTCCCCCTACTTACCCGGTTCGTGCAAAGTTCGTCCAGAATATCATCACCGCCTCGGACAGAGCCGTCTCCGATTTGGTGTAGTTCTGTGGAAAGTGACTAAAGCCATCGACCAGCGGGGCACCGAAGATGTAGGGCAAGTCCTCGCCGTGCACGGTGCCCATTCGCTGGGGATAGTCACCGTCCTTGGTCTGGTAGTCAAACACGTAGAAATAACACCGACCCGCGGGCAGCGTGGACCCCGCCGACGTTGAGGCAGCCGCATTGCCACCCCCCGAGCCTGTGGGCGCGGATGAGCTTACTGGTGGCGGGGAGTTGGCCGCCAGGATATCGCCGGCCCGCACTATGGGGGCCACGAACTGGGCATCGGACAGGGCGGCCACTGCCGTGTCCCGGGTGTTGATCGGATGCTGTGAGGTGCGATCCCAATCCGTGTACTCGTTGACGATCTGGGGAGAGGGAGGAAGGGGATTTTCCATTTTAAAATCCTTTTGCAAACGAAGGGTACACTTTGAAAAAATTATGTAGATTTTAAAATACAAAACTGGAAATTGTGTAAGATGGGAAGTGAGGTCAGGAAAGTCTAGGAGGTCAGGCAGCAGATTCTAAATAGTTTTTTAAGAGATTTATGACTAGCTTAAATGGGAATACAATTACTTAAGTCAGTATGAGAATTTCCCAAGTAAAGATCTCTGCCTAAATTTTATGTTTCCGGATTTACAATCATACATAAATAATTGTTCAAATAATATTATCTTTAGCCTAATAGTTAAACCATTTATGGGAAATATCCAATGTCTTGTTTATAAAATAATACAAGAAATTGTATTATAAAAAATGTATAAGCCAAAACAACTAATTTCTATTGTTTTTTATTTATTTATTGTTTTGTTTGTTTATTTGTTATTTATTTAAAGTACTGTTTATGAAAAAAAAGGTATATTTTACATATTTCAATTGTTTTTCCAGCGTGTAAAAGAGCTGGTTTTAGATTTGCATTGGCTGCATGTGTGCCAAGTCAAATCCCGGCTGGATTACAAGCGGATTGCAACTGTTTGCTGTCCTTGTTTGCGGTGGCCATTCACCACCGCAAAACGAGCAGGAGGACGACTTGTTACCACCCCAATGATTATTTCTACCAGCATGTGTGCGAAAAATAAACGACCACAAACTGCATCTGTAAAATCGATGTCATGCATAATTTAAAAACCCTATCAACAAAAAGAAAAACAAAAAAAGGAATAAAAGAAATAAGAGAAAGAAAGGGATGTAATAGAAACTGAATCTAACAACAGTGTGTAGAATACATTAACATGGTATATCAGCTCCTGTTCCGCTCTGAATCTATTTTTGGGATAACATTGATTTTGGTTTGGAAAACCTTTTCCTTTTCCGCGAATTTTAATGATTTGGGATCTATACTTTTTGCGAGCATAAATAAATGCTTTTAAAATGTCCCCTTCGATTTTGGATTCTTGATAAGTCATCATTAGCTGGGAATATTCTTGGAACGCAGTTCAATGTGTGGCACTCACTTCTGTGACCCATGACCTATATACATTGAGCCTTATGAAGTATTAAGCATGGGGCCTGGGCTGCGGTTGTACAAAAGTATAATGAAGTAAAATAAATACGGGCTTAAGCGGTATAATCGTGATATATGCCCTGGTAATTTACGACTTCTTGATATATATGGTTGTGCGTATATATTTAATGTATCTGCGCCTCACACTCACACTGAAGAAAAGGATTTCATTTGGAGAAAACTTTGTTTTAAGTTTAAGAAACTTATTGGAGTTTTTTAAAAAGCGTTAAATAAATAATTAACAACTTTAAAAATATATTAAATTATTTAAATTATTATTAATGTCAATACAGATTAAAATAGTTTAATAGTCGATCTAAAAAACTATAAAAATAATTAAATTATTTTTTAGCTAAAATTCAAAGTATTTCTTAACAGCGATCTGTTTTTAAATTTTGCTCTTCATGTTTTACTATTTATTAAACCTGTCTTAAGCGCTTCTTTTTTAAACATTATGACTTTACGAGTTTATTTTTTATAAATTCTTGGGACTCTCATGTGCCCAAAAATATATTTTTTTTCATAAAGTCTTAAGAACTACTAACTCTAAAATGTTTTTCTCAGTGCATGCACAGACTCAGCGACAGAAGCGCATTTACGGTGCGTGTGTGTTAATGTGGCGAATGGTGACCGAGGCTGAGGTTCAGCTTCAGATACAAATACAGCTTCAGCTACAGCTACAGCTACAGCTACGGATTCAGATTCAGATTCAGTTCCAGTTTCAGACTCTGACTGTTGACGGTTGTCGTTGGGATGCTTCTCTGTTTTTCTCCGCTGTGTTGGCTGTGATTTGGGTTAAGTGCTGCTTGTGCGCTTTTAAGTAGGTACATGTGAGTGTGTATGTGTCCACACACACACACACAGACACACTGGTGTGCGTCTATGTCCTTGCACACATTTGCCAAATAAAGCGTGTTAATGTTTTGGCAGCGATGGCGTGTTAACTGCCTTCCATTTCGCCCGCTTGCACAATGCGAAAATAAAAACAAAAAGCCAGTAAGAGAGCATAAAATAAATATATATACAACCAACAGCAGCGGCAGCGGCATCAGCATCAGCTGAATGTGAAAAAATGTTAAAAAGTTGCAAATGCCCTGAAAAATGGGCGAAAAAAAAACAAGCTGCAGACAGACATTTATACTGTCTGAGTGTGTGTGTCGTGTGTGTCTGTTTGAGTGGCAAATGTTACTCATTCGCAATGTGAAATTATAATTACACTCGCCCATACACCATACACCCAACATACACACACACACACTCGAGGAGAGTGCCTACATTTTAATTGACTTTTTCCAGTTGCAGCTGCTGTTGCCTGTTTGTGCTTGGGATCTAGAAGTGTTTGCTTAGAGCCAATTACTCTATTGAAAACAGCAACTTTTCCAAAGGGGTTTAATCATTTTAATGGAGAATAATGGGAATAGCCTTGAAGGGCGTTCATGCAGTGCAGTCTTGAGTGTTTTTTAAAAGAAATTGTCTAAATTTAGTTGATAAAGGAAATTTTTAACTAAGTTTAGTTGAATCCCTAAAAAAATTGTATGTAATATAGTTGAAAAATTCTATTTTGTATTTCAAGCTAAAGACATAAATATAATATCAAATTTAAGAATTAAAAAATTAAAGAAATGTTTTGTTTTTTTATAAAGGTAAAAAGAACAAGTGGTAAATACATTTTTACAAGTCATAAATTTAACAAAAACGTTTTATCACTGACCCCAAGAAATATATTTATTTTAAGCCTATAAATATATAATTTCATATTTTTGTATGTCCATATAACACCCAGATTTCTATTTAAAATGAAATTTATAAATTCAAGGACAATTTTCTATAGAAAAGAAAAAGATTTGCATAGTCACAAGGCAACTCAAGACTTCATTTGCATGCAAAATTGTAACTTAAGACATTTTTCATGGAAAATAAATGATTCACTATGGCGAAACATATATTTCTTTAATCTGGCAGCTGTCTATAAACTTTCTAAGAAAAAAACTTTGCCAGATAAGGGCAATAATTAAGCTTTAACTGATGCCAGACAAGCCAGACCACCAAGAAGTCGTTTGGAGGGGAGGCCAAATCTGATTGGCAAGATTTATGAACCAAGTGGCAGACGAAAAAAAATATATAACAAAAATGAATTACATAAAAATAGAAAGAGAAAAAAAGTACTCACCGTATAGAATATCTCGTTGAGGTGATAATTGTAGGCATTGCGGACGTAAGTGCGGATAATTTTATCGCGTCTCTCGCCCTCGAAACCGTTTTGAATGTCGTGGGCACTGAAGCGCCAAATCGATTCGCCCGTAACGACGCCAAACAGGACGTCATAGTGACCGCCCATGCTGGCCGATCCGGCACCGCCTCCGCCGGAGTATCCCCCGCCGAATGCCGATCCGAAGCCACTGCCCCCGAAGCCGCCGCCGCCGGGGCCATTGCCGCCTCCTCCTCCTCCTCCTCCGCCGGAACCACCGGCGCTCGTCTGGAAGCCAGAGTCCGCTGACGAACGCCTCGAGTTGCGCGCCATTAAATCATCGATATCGAGATTGGAATGTCCGGGTCGTATGACAACGCCATCAACCTAAATTGAAATCGAGGACGGTAGAGCGAATCGCAAGTAAATGACAGGAGTAGTGGAACAGGCACAAGGGAAGGACGTAAGTAAGTAAGTAATAAAGTCCATTGAAGCGAGGACTCGACAAAAGGAAGCGAGTGCTCAAAAAAAAAAAGCAAATCAATGTCTTTAAAGGAGACCTCAGTCTTGGCCAAATGTCTTTAGAGATAACCCGGATTTTCTTTGTCTAAAATAGTAATGATTTTTTGCTTTTCTTTTGTTAGGAAATTTGAAAACTCTTCCTATGCTGGACATTTTAAGAATTTAACTCAATTTAAGATATTTTTTAAAGTAAATATATTTTAAATTGGCATTTAATTTGGCATCAATAAAATTAGTTCCTTTTTATTTACATTTTTATCTTCTATCTAACGAAATGAAAAGTTCCTGGGAAAATTCCAATTCCTCCAAAATTCCAACTCACCGATGGACCAAAGGATGTGAGAAAATTGGGCGCCTGAATGTCTGCACTGTAGAGATCTTCCAGCGGCACATCCCTCAGACAGTCCACAATTTGTTCATGATGCCGATTGATATCCTCGGGTATCGTACAGTTCACCTCCTTGGCCAGCTTGATGGCAAATAGCACTGGATCTTCAACCAAGGCCCAGGACGAATAGGCAGAGCCCGACATGAGGATGGCCCTGTGGAAGAGACCACGGACCATGGTCGGTGAGGTCATCAGGTAATTGATGCAGGCCGCCCCAGTTCCATGGCCCGCCAGGGTCACTGAGTTGGGATCGCCGCCAAACTTTTGGATGTTCTGCTGGATCCAGTGGAGCGCGGCCATCTGATCCATCAGTCCATAGTTGGCCACCCTGGCATGGGCATGGGGATTGGGATTGGCATTGAGGAAACCTGTTGAGCAAAGATATTAAATTGAGAAATCAATTAAGGTGTTAATAATAATACAAGTTTAAAATAAACTAAATGAATTAATGAAATCAATGAATTATTTTCAATACTTTCTCAATAAATTTTATTGCAAATCTCTCTAATAATATCCTTATAAAACTAGCTCTCACTTACCTAAGATCCCCAACCGGTAGTTGAGGGTCACAACCACTACTTCCCCGTAGCTGGCCAGGACACTGCCATCGTAGGGATTGCCGCTGCTCCACTCGAAGGACTCGCCGTGTATGAACACAATCACTGGCAATTTCTTCTCATTCGCACCGGCTGTCAGAGTACAAAAATAAAAATAAACGTTTAACAAAACTCTGTTAGTACATCTGAGCAATCATAATGCAAATATTTCTGGTATTTTTTTTTTTTTTTGTGTTGAAACTTATGATATCGCGATTTTCCCTTTCAACACACCGCCAAAAGCTAGGAGCCCGAGAGCTCTCATGACCCATTAAACGCTTCCGTTTGCGTGCCAAGCGGATTGCGCCAGCACTCCGGCGAGGGAATCGCTTCAGATTAGCGATTCCACCGGATCCGGCTCTCTCTCTCCCAGGGATTGCGAGCTTAGTGGGGTGGCACTTGCGATAAGATTTGCGCAGCGGTTACGTGAGCATTTGCTTTTTCTTTGCGTAGAAATTATTGGCATTACGTGGCGTACGATTAATCTTAATTAATTGAATTTAAATGAGATTTATGTGCAGCTTTTTGTGCTCGCCCGACGTCTTTAAGGTTTATTTTGGTTTGCACTTACCGTTGACCGGCGAGAAGACATTCAAGTAGAGGCAGTCCTCGGACTGGTTCTCAAGGAAGGGCAGCAGTCTCTTTAAATACTCCAGACGACCCTTGGGCATCTTCTCCAGCGCCGCCGTCTCGTTCTGGATGTTGGGCAGGCGCTGCGGACAGACGGGACTGTACTTATCCGAGATGCGAATACCGTCCCAAGGCGCTGGAGCTCGCGTGGGGCTGAACCTAATTTTTATAAAGTTATTTAATCATAATTTTATTTATTTAATTATTTTGTTTTATTTAAAGTTTTTCTATTAATTAACACGAACTACTTACCGATTCTGTTTGGTGGGTGGCGTTGCATATGGCACTCCAAGGAAGACCTCCACGGATCGCAGGAACCGGAAGCTGTCCAGCGGCAGGATGAGCCCGTGCAGGCGGCCGTAGCGCGTCTGGACGATGCGGTGTCCCAGCCGTGCATTCTTGTAAATGTCCGAGGTGGAGGCCTCTGCACAGCCCGTCCAGCCGAGCAGGACAACGGGTAGCAGGAGGAGCCGCAGCAACAGGAGCAACTGGCTTTCCCCCATCGTGGCAGAGCGGA
This sequence comes from Drosophila seguyi, assembly GCA_008042675.1. Classification (NCBI taxonomy): domain Eukaryota; kingdom Metazoa; phylum Arthropoda; class Insecta; order Diptera; family Drosophilidae; genus Drosophila; species Drosophila seguyi. The sequence goes on along the minus strand of VNJU01009821.1, from coordinate 83,911 downwards.
GCTTCGGAATTGGGCTACCTGGCGAGCTATTCTCAAACTATCTTCAGCTATTTGGATGTGTCTCTGGATCCTTGTGCTTTCCTTCTGGTCATTTAGACTATCTGTGCTGCAGGACTGCGTTGATGGGACGAGCTGGCAGTTGGCTGGCATTCATCGTTCTATAAATTTGATTAAAATTAAGAAATTCATTTTTAATTTTGTTGCGTTTTACACAGAAATCTTATAATTATTAACTGCACCTCTGGATTTATGGATATTATATTGAAATTTTATTGGTATATATGAATATTATATATATTTTTTAGCTTTCGACTTTTCACTGGAAAATATCTTAAGGAAATTCTGTGTTGTGAAATTTTTAGTACTAATTTTTAATAAAGACATACGAAAAATTCAATTGATTGATAAGGTAGCCATAAGTAAGTAAGTAAACAAGGTTTGCCCCAGGAGCTTAAAAAATTTGATAAATATTTGAAATTTAATTTAAATGTAAATAACTGTTGATATGAGTTAATATAATAAAGAACTCAAAACTAATTCCACAGATAAAATAAATAAATATATTAAACAACAAAGGGGAAAGAATGTTGATTACGAAAACTCAAACTATGTATACTCTTGCAGCTTTGTAATTTGAATCCATTGATTTCAAGATAGATATAAAATAAATTAAAACGATTTTGGGGAAATTAAATAAAATGAATCTTGAAAGAAAAAAAATATAAATTGATAAAAAATGGTAAAATAGGCACGCTGCAATTGACTAAACTAAAAGTAGAAACAAAAAAAAAAAGGAAATGAAATAATATCATATTTATAAACGAAAAACAAATTTAGCCAAGACTTTATTTACCAAGTTTATAGATCCTGATCTAATAGGGTATTTATATAGATTAATTATATATAGCATCCATCCGGGTACGATCCGGGCACAATTTAATCGTTACAACACTTAAATATTTAATAATGTATTTTGAAAAATGAGTTGGGGTAACAGTTTCAACATTGTAATATCTGATTGTTCTTTTCAGTTCTTTTAAATAATTAAGAGTAAATATATAAATATATCATTGATACCCGCTGAATTGAATAAATTACACGTCAAACAGAAAGTATATAAACCCTCTCGTATTATAGTCAACATGTCCAATATAATAGCATTTTTTTTTTGACATAATCATCGATTCAGAATTCACCACTTGATTGATAAAAATAATTCAATTATTCAAACTTTTTGCTGTGTCTGATGTAACAACTAATTGGTCGTTCATAATTATCCATATGAAATTGAACCATAAAGTCTGTTTTGCATATTAAATCAGTTACTCTGTGGAAACAGTTGAAATTTAAAAGCAATTTTATTTTTATCAGAACACAACTGGCGGGCACACACAAACCAACAAGGTCACAGGCACATTTTCCACACCCCTGAAACCAGAATGTGCATCTGCTGGCCACCCAGAGCACATGTATCTGTTTACACAAGTCCCTGTGTATCTGCAACTGTATCTGTATCTGTGGTGTGTTTGCATGGCCCAAGGTTACTTTACACATCCTTAACTGTGCCAGTGCAATTTGTGTGCATTTTTAAGCTTTTGGTTTGCATTTGTTCTGCTTTTTGGCATTACTCAGCTGATATCTCGTTGTTTGCTGCGCTGACAATTCAAGTACGCACAGCGAGGAGTGCTGGCTGCGAAAGTAGCTCATTTGGATATGCATGCTTATTTATGGAAAACAGTTCTTATTATGTGCAGCAGGATATTATGCTAACTGTGGGCGGTTTCCAAGGGCTAACTTAACTGTTGGCAAAACAAAAAATGTGATGAATATCAAAGCAAACCAACAGCGGGGGGAGACTTGTTTGAGCAGTGTTGAAGATTTCATCTCTCAAAGCTAAACGTAATGTATGTACTAAAAATTTAATGTTTATAATAAAAACATTGTAGATTCCAAAAATTGTTACCAGTTGAAAGCGTGAAAATGTTTCAAACTATATTAAGGAGACTCAACTATTATTCTTAAGTGAAAACCATATATTTTATTATTTTTTTTCATTCCGATAAGTATTCTTAATGGAATTTTAAAATATATTTTGAGAGTTTAAGCTTAATATACAACTAGCGTAGTAAGTCTTGCTGAGTATAAATAATAGTAAAATAGCTGAACTATATTAAGTGAGTATTTTAAAGCAGAATCACGGATGGCTTTAATTTCTGCACACTTTTCCATTGACTAAGTAATTCAAAGACTGTGTTATTTCATATTTGAACTAAACTTTTGGAAATTATTTAATTCCCTACAAAAATAAAACTTGAAGAAACTTATTGAAAGGGCAACAGTATGCATTTTACATTAATAAAATTACTTAAATAGTCAGCTAATAAAAGTTGAAGTTGACAGGCCGTCTTCAAGTTTTCTTAAACCAAAGTACTGAAGGCATCTACCCGCTCCTTGATAGATCTTCCACCAGAGGCGTTCGCGTTGCTTTGGCAGAAAATTAAATGGATTTTGCTCAGGTGTGACCCTCAGAGAAAGCCTAGTGGCAACGAGAACGAGAAATGGACTGAAGACTCCATTAGGCTTGGCACGGCACAGACTTTCGTTTGCTGCGAGGCAGGCAGGCGAAATGGCCGACGCCTTGATTACCGTCGACTCCGCGGACCTGTTCTCCATAGAAATCCATCCTCTGCCGTCACTCGCTGTGGCCACTGCCACAACGAGAGTGAAGTAGGAGCAGGAGGCCATTGCTCCGTTGGGGAGCTCCCCATTTCGTAGACAACTTTTTAATGGATCTGACTCTGCAAGGGGCGCGGACAGGGTCTCCACTTGCAGCTCCAAAAGCATCGGGTTCATCTGGTGGTACGCCTGCTCAGCACTGACACAGCGGCTGATTGGATTGTGCCTGACTATCGGAGCAACATCTCTCTCATGTCCCGCGGATTAATCGAGCAGTGTGCCACAGTTTTTGGCGGAATTCGGGAAGGATGCCTGTCGGAGGAACTGGTGATGTCCTGCAGCAATGGTTCTTTCCAGCAGGTGCTCCGTTTGGGGCAGAAAGGCAAAGAGATGCAGTGCCATGTCAGCCTGCTAGCTATTAAGGCAAAAAGGATATAATGCCTAATTTTATTGAGAACACAAGTAAGCCCTAAGAGCTACAGATGCAAACTTAAAAGCCTTATATAGAAATAAAAATATAATTTTTAAATTAAAAACAAATAGAACTAAAAGAACACCTTATTAAATCAAATAAAATAAGTCTCAATCAATGTCATAAAAAAAAGTAATAAATAAATTTTAACAAAAATATATTTTATTATTATTTACGCCTGTCATTGGCGTATTTTTGCTAGCTTTATTTGTTTAATTGACTTGCTGAATTGATATACAAACATTTGTGCTTCTTGATTCAAAACCATTGAGAAATATTCAATGATTAAATTTCTTTTTTATATTTTTTTCCAATATCAAGTAAAAACTTTAAAGAGCTCAACATAATAAATTTATGCAATAGACCCTCAATGGACACTAGAAGTTTTAAATTAAACTTAAAGACAACTTTGGCATCATTTCCTCTTTCCTTTTGAAAAATAAAAGGAAGCCAAAGTTCAGTAAAATGAATGGGCAAAGTTCGCTCGACGAATGTTCACCTCTAATATAGCCATGAAAAGGGGAAAATTTCAACTTGGATCCGCCGACTAATTATGGAGCGTTAAAATATTCAAAAGTTCAAAACAAGCTCGTCATTCTTCGTTTGGCGGCGTTTATTTGCGCACAGCAATAAAAGCGGGGGAAAAAAATCTGCATAATTATTTGCGCTAATTTATGCAACACTCCCCGGAAAGTCTTCCACCTTCCACCTCAACCGACTGCCAAAAGTGGGAGCCGACAGCTGCGCCTACTAAAAATAGCGACTCCAGGTACTTTGGTTCGTGTCTGACAGGCCCAAGTATCCGAATCGATAAGGGAAGCCAGAAGAAATCATTTCCAATCATTGGCAGAATGATTAATTTGATTTCCCTGCTCATCAGAAGGAGTCTGCCTTGAGCTGGCTTGGCCTGGCGTGGGTGCGTATGAGTAATAAGATGAAACTTTTTTATGACAGCCGTCGGGTGTCGGGGTAAATTATGGCCACCGCCGAGACTCCTATGATGTGCTGTGTCGCCGGGCTATATCCTTCCTCGGCAACACCTGCGTCGCATTGTGGTCCTGCGGCGCACGTGACTGCGGCGTCGTCCTGGTTGCGACTCGGATTTAGACTCACGACATTGTAATCGCTTATTACCGCTGCCAATCGCTAGTGAAAGTGGAGACCAAGCCAGGACGAAGCCTTAACTTATAATATATATATATGTTCATCGTCTTGGGTTTCACTTTGAACTCATTTATCTTCATTGAATTGATTTTATTTCTGTTGACGCAGCGCCCTGGCTAAATAAGGGAACAATGTGATTGATCTGAGACTAGAATAGACTTTGTCGTGATGGGTAAGTCATTCGATGATCTCGGAGACCATTATTTGTTTCGGGCATATCTGTGCTTTACACAATTGACAACATAAGCTTTGAGCTTGTGCTCGACTTACCTTGGAAAAGTCAACGATCTATATACACGCCTTTATGTGTTCAGCTGTTGTTTTATTTTTTTTTATGACCATTGGCAGTTTTATTGTCCTAACTGCTGGCGAAAATAATCCGGGGCACTGGCCTGCTGCTTTCTCTCCGGTCAGCTGGGGACTGTGGAAAATCCTTTTCTTTTAAGCTCGCGTATCCTTTTCGTCCTTTATCGCTGTTGTTTCCTTATTTTATTTGCTTGGTAGGTGCTCACACAATTGCACACGCACACTCACTTCTTTGTACATGGTTATCGGGAAACCGTTTGGCCGAAATTGTTGATATTTCATATATCGCGCACCAACAAATCATTTTATATTGAGTTTTTTTTTTTCTCTTTTTTTTGAGCGAATTTCAATTGCTTTCACTTTTCACGGGTTGAGCTTTTATTTGCTTTTGTTTGTCGCTTTTGTTAGATCCTTTGTTGAAATTGAATCGTTTGCTACATTTCTATTTGTTTAATTTCCTTTCTCCATTTGGGGTTTCATTTATATTTAAAATTGCCGAGCTGCATTTGGGTTATTTTAAGGCTTCGAATGAATAAAAAACAAGCGAGTTTTATTAAACCTATCGTACTCCACCAAACATGTTTATTAAAGAATCACTTTTTCGCCATTATATTTTTTGGGATATTTGCAAATGGAAATTCTCTCGGGTTTCATTCTATTTGCATAGCGACATATGGAAATGGTTTTTGTTGGAACTATCGAGGGAGGAAAAACTCGTTGGCCTGAATTTATTTTTTGATATGAATGTGAATCCGATGCGTATTTTCAAGTATTAACCACCAGTTTGGCCAAAAAACTTGTGCAAAAATTAATTAAAAAAATTATTGAGTAAGGAATAATATAGCCAAATTATAACATTCTATTATCCTGTGGCCAAGTATGAAAGGAATGCAACGAAAATCCGATTTGTTTTCAACTGACTCTTTTTCTTAGCCAAGAATATGTAAATGTCAATTTAAAAAATAAATATTTGTATGCGCAAGTTTTAATTTGTTATTCATAATAAATATATACATATTTGCAGTTTTTATTTACTATATTACATTCATAGACCAAATCAGAAATATTAATGAAATCGTTGACAAACGCAACATCAATTTTTTGATTCGGTTAGTTTATTAATAAATTGACAAGTCAACATGAAATTCTGTTGTTTTAAACTATAATCGAAACTTTTACAAAACAAGAAAATAAATATGGCAAAGAATAAAAAACGTTCGTTCTTGCCGTAGTTTTTTATCTGTATTCAAATGTAATATGCATAAAAGGAGTTTATATGTTGAACCTTAGCTGTTTTTATGAAATCAAAGACAAATATAACATATGCCCTGGGTTGGTAAGGTATTATGCCATATATAATCAATAAATAAATAATAGTAATATAAAAGAAGTAATATCGTGTTGATAAAAAGTATATGGGTGAATTTGTAAAAGAAACGTGTGACACTCATACAATATTTAAAGGGTAATACGAGTATTAATGTTAAAATATGTAAACTACTCTTTATTACTCTTTAGCCGTTTAAAGATATTAAATAAAAAGACCAAACAACATATAATATAATATGTAATAATCTGATATGTACATATACCATTTTGTACGTGTTTTCAATACAGCAAAAATACTCATATTATATTTATTTATACAAATATAAAAATGCAATATGAAATTGTATACAATAAACATCATATTGAATGATATTATTATTTCAATGTGTCATTAAGTGTTTACTGTAGCATAAGATAAAATAAATGTTTTAATTGGACACGCAGTGGTTCGTTCACTTTCCGCTGCTCTTTCTGTTAGGTTTTTTGGTAATTAACATTGGATTTATTGGCGTTAAAAAATATATAGCATTTCAAAGGGCCTTTCAACTCATTCAGAACTCAGCTGACTTTGCTGGTTCGACATCAATTGCCTACTTTTGGTATGCTCTCTGTAGTTGCCGATTTTTCCTGACTTAATTATTCCATACGCGGCGATTAAACCTACAAGGGCCTAATTGCATGCAAGGCGTGCTTTAGCGGGACAAATAAAAGGCATGCAATGGGTGCTGTTCTCCCAAAAAGAAAATACAAAAAAAAGAACAAGAAACGCCAACGTCAATGACCGTTAAGTGGAATGTGAGCGATGTGGCCAACATTATATTTTCTTCATCCTTTAATTTTCTTATTTTAGTTTGATTTCTGCAAACACTTCTTGGGCGCCTGTCCTACGCAACAAAACGTGTGACGGGGGAAACGGCATAAAATAAATAAAGATGAAGGAATGCCGCAAGGCAGCAGACAAAGGAGACGGTGACGCGACTCCGTAACGGATTCTCAAGCCATGGCATACATTTACATTTACATTTCCACAGGATACGCATGTGTTTGTCGATTCGCTTTAATTTCGCGTAGATAAAAGGACAACTTTTGCCCGAAACACACACATTTTCAATTGCTCACATTTACTGTCGCACACCCGCACACACACACACTACGATACACGCCCGCGGAGAGGAAACGACGGAGAGCAAAGGACCTCAGTGTCGCTGCCACGTGCAAGTTTCCGGCGACAGAGCGATTTTGACTTGTGTCCACGACGCACGAGTGTATTCCAACGACTGAAGCGGTCCTTAGTCGGCGGCCAGGCTTCAGGCCTCGTCGGCAATGTGGGTTAAGCTCCATACACATAGCGAGAGACGAGAGAGAGCCAGCAGGAGAGCCTGGAAGTGGAACGTGTCCTGCTCTCCGAAGCTTTCGCTCTTCAACCGAATCAGCTGTTCAGCAATGCAAATCGGGGGAAAAGGAAAACCCCCCCAAAAAGAAAAACAACAATAAGGAATCAAGTCAATTCGGTGGCACTTCTCTCTCTTTGTTCTCCACTTCACCCCCTTTGTGCGCTGCCTGCCCCTGCCTTTGTGCTTTGATTTTACTTTTCTACGAATTTCATGCCGTCGTTATTACCGCAGTCACATGGCGACAGCCCCACTCAGCTTTTATTGGGGCAGGTAATGGTTCCTCGATGCCATGGCCTATCAGACAAATGGCACTGTTTTTTATTCGATATTTTAATGGTTTATCCAGAGAGGAAGCATGCATAACACAATACAAGGTGAAGTACATGTTGAAACAAAGCATTATCCAAAAATTTGTAACTGCCACCTATAAATTCTGGGGAGAAGTGTACTTTGTATAATGGTTTATTTGAACTTTACCAACTTATGAAAGTGTATTTTTAATAAATATTATTATCACTACGCTCATTGGTTTTTAAGGTATTAATTCACTATAAATATATACTTTAAATCTTTAAAATGTTTTTCTATTTTGAATAAACAATATACCCTCAGTTTTTGATAGGGATATGTGTAATACATATTATGTATGTTCTTATCTGTGCTTATCAACATGCTTCTGTACATTAGTTCTCAGAGACAAATAAAACCGGCATTCAACGTTATCAAGATATAAAATCAAAGGCATAAAATGTTTAATAATAAAAATCAACGGACTAAATAATGAATTTAGTTTGTACTTTTCTTTAATTAATTTCTTTTTTCCTTTTTACATAATTACAAATATAAATTCTAATAAAATAAAGCTTAATCAACGGAAATTTGAATAACAAAATGTTTAAATACCTTTAAATAAAATGTTTGCTATATTTTTCCTTTATAATATTAGATGTTCATTGCATTGACTTTGATTACAAAAAATAAAGGCTTTAATTTATAACAAAATAGCAATCACTAAATAGTGCAGAGTAATATACAATAGCAACTCACAAAAGTTTTCATATTCCAAACAAAAGCTTCTCCTTAAAGTGTAACAAACTTCAACATGAAAACTGCTGTTTGATATATTTTGCCCCATAACTCTTGGCCCCGGAAATCTCACACATGTCGCCGGAGAGAGCGCTAACAAGACAAACCAGTTTACCAGCAGTGGCTTCAGCGGCCACCGCCTCCTTTGTCATCGTCAGAGGCGCTGAGAAAACCGAAAAACAACCACCCGAGAGCAACAATGACAACTTCAATGAATGGCGACAAATCAGTTAGCTAAATGTTGCCGACCAAGGCGTGCGTGCGATTTGACCGCAGTTCGTGTAATGCCATCATCGGGAATCCATACAGAGGATGAAGGACACAGAGTCCTGAACATAATTGAAAGCGGATGGCAGGAGGGCTGGGATGAAAAACAAGGGGAAATAATTTCATGGCATAAATCATGGCACGCCAACTTATTACAGTAATTTTATGATAAATGTCCGATAAATAAATATATAAATAATAGCAACGAGACGCGAAGATGTCTAATGAACTAGCTGCAGAAATCATGCTGTGCAGAAACGGTCCACGCGGCGTATGCGTGACGCTTGATGGCTCATGTCTAATTGGATTAATGAGAGGTTATTGCCCCCCATTCGCCATTACTCCCGTCCGGAGAGTCTGTTTTACTCGTTGCCACACAGTCGTAAATATTCAAAAATAACAATGGCTAATCAGCCAACATGTATATACACACACACATTCAAACGGTTTGTCGGCCACATGCACACCAACATAAATCAAATTATTTTCTATTTAATTTTGGGCTTTCTTGCGTTGACAAAAACCAAAAGCCGTGAAGCTTAGTTCTCGGTTGCTGAAACGTTGAGCCATGCCACCATGGACATCTGCCATGATTATGCTCGGCGCGTGTTTGAATTGTTGTATTATTTAAACACCAAGAGAAAATGTATATTTTGTAATTCAAAATTATTTTAACTGAAATGTATTTATTTCGAGAGAAAAATAGAATGCACTGTTATTAAGAAAGAAGAATAGTTGTTGCCAATTAATATCTACCTATTTAAAATTAATTTAAAATTCAGAATCATGTATTTGTTAAATATATCTAAATAATAGGTTCCCTTTCAAGTGTATACATAAATACACAGGAAAAATGAAACGTGTGTGGGGGTTGCTCAAAATTTATAGGCTTCGCAGGATGAGTTTGGAATTTAATCGCTGCGGAAAAAGTTCCTAAGCGGAAATACTTTGCCTAGCAAAAAGTCAAATACAAGTCACTAAAATATGGCCCGGATATCAAGTATCATGGGGTTATCAAAGAGCCTTGACAGCTCTTTTTTCCCTATGGAAATATTAATCTGAGACAGCATATCAAAGGCTTTCTAGTACGCAAATTCCCTGCCAGAGAGCATGTCAGACAGTGAGGCGTTAAACGGGCTTGTAACAAATTTAATTTTTAATTAATGCCATTAATGGCAGCAACAACCGCGTCGGAGGAATGTTTTAATGGGTTAAGACTGCGAAAACACAGCGACACGCTGCTCAAACATTTTTAACGCGCAATTGAAGTTTACAGCCGTCCGAAAATGTGGGCTCTTTGTCTGTTTTTCCATCCGTCCGTCCGTTCGGCAGTCAGTCAGTCTGGCCAAGATGGAAACAACCGCAAAACAAAACTTTGCAATTTGCTGCGAGTACAAATTGGAAAATCTCTCTCTCTCTTGACGGCAATAAAGGGGGCGGAGTCGGACGAGACAATGCCCACTTAATGCGTGGCCACGAGCCGATCCGCACTTTAATTGTTGATTATACAAATTGTTTGATGCCCCGGCCCAGGGTCCGTGGTACCCGGTCCCCGGTCCTGTATCCGTTGCAAGGCCATAAAATATTCAAGTTGAAGAGTGCGTCGCGACAGGCAAGCACTAAAAACCACAAATGGTAGGCGGCCATGGTGAGAGTATGGACGTGGAGACGACATTGGCATCATTGCTGTTGTCATCCGCGATGGCCGCGTAAAAGTGTAATTAAGTTCGCGTGTCGCACATTTAATTGTTTTTTAATGAATGAGGGAGCAAAAATCATTTTACACACCAGCTGCATTTCATAGGCATCCGGCGTGGCACAAGGAGCAGCCAGCAGGGACGGCACAGTTCCCGGCAGGATGCCCAGCATGGATGCATTTTTCTGATGGTTTTTTCGGGCCCTGCATGGCAGCCGTGCGAAAAATTGTATTTTTCCCGCCGCCGTTGTGTGTGTGTGCCTCCAAAAATTTAATTATTTCCGTTTCTCTGATTTGTTTGAGGTCCGAATTGAAAAAAAATGGCTGGCCATTTAAATATGCCGCGACCCCAAACAATTCTTATGGCAAACATTCCACTTTCAGTCGGTTGTCGCTCTGTTCGTTCGCAAGTGAATTGATTTCGCTGGCAACGGGCTGCGGACATGAAAGATTTATTCGCAAATAAAAAATGCTCGGGTTACATTTAAATAAAATAAAGCAAAGCAGCGAGCGTACAAGGGGAATACATAGAGTAAAGGCAAATGGCCTTAGAGATACACATTTAATTCAAGTTTCAAATTTATCTGCCGCCTCCATATATCACATTTAAGTTGATTTGGCATTGAATTTATGATACAAGAAATGCAATAATGCATAAATAGAATATATTTATCGGCAACAATTTCCAAACTATTAAAAATTCTACCATAAATCAATAGGAACTCAGAGGCCAAATGCGATTTATGCGATGCCAGCACTTGATGCTCGCAAGTGTGTGTAATTCGCACAAAATATTTTATATGCAAATTGTGGAGGAGACGACGTCCGTCGATTTCCAGCGACGCTGGGAAATATGCAGGAACTGTTTCGCCCAAGTAAAATACTGCAAAGAACGGAGTCGGAACAAGAATAAGAAAAAATCAACAAAAAATAAGAAATGCCAACCCGCAAAATGCCGACTGCCGAACGTTGGCGTTGGTTTCTCCCTGTGCTTATTGGCGCACTTTGCTCCTTTTACGGTTGCATGAATTTTTGAGCAGCTTCACTTCCGGTTATAGTAGCCGGAAATTGCAACAGAAATACTTGCCGAGCACACCAACATACATACATTGGCGACGGGGCATATGTACGACATTTGTATGCAAATACTCAGCCGATGATTTTGCATATGTTTGTCCAAGAAGTGCCACGGTGCGTATGCGTGATGCTGCTCTCCTTGCTACGCCTTTTTATTTCCCCAACAGTCACTTGCATCGGCAGGTTTCTTCCGCATAACTCTCTCCTTAACCCTGGACAGATATCCTTTCCTCAGCCCTCGGGGCTTTTGAAGGCTGCCCGTATTTATGAGTCACATAAAAATGGCAAATTTGTGGCAGTCATTGAGTTATTTTCAGGTGTGTCTCTCCGCTGTCTCACTGGGGAAGAATTTTCGCAGAGAATAAGGAGGAAACAACGATGGCGGGGAAAACATTTTCCAAGCTAAGTGAGTGGGATTTGCATATTTTATATGGCAAGGATTTGTAGAATTTTTTCCAGAATGCTGAGAATTTCGTAGCATTTACATTTATTCGACAGTTTACGATGGACGCAAAAAAAAAAACAAATATAAAATAAAAAGAACAGCAAGGCGGTGAGTAAACTTCAGTTTGGAGTAATTGAAATATTTATGAATGTTTTTCGAACTTGTATTTAATCAAAATGTACAAAGAAAATATATTAAAGAAGCTTACAATATTCTCCAAAATTAATCAAAAGACATTTTATTATTGGCCAATTTCAGAAAATTAATGTTTTTTAATTTAAACGAAGAGTTATAAATAAGTCTTGGTTATAAACACGTGGCTTAGTTAGTTACTATTAGATAAATAGTTTTCTTATTAAAAATTATAATTTAAACTTTCATCTCATAGTTATTTCTTGCATATTTACAGTGTTTCAAGTCCCTTTAATAATGATGACAAAAGTTTGCTCCGAAAGCGACAGGTTCTAATTAAACTTTGGCCTCTTTATGGCGTCGGCCGTCAAGTTAACCGCGATTAACACACAATCAGCTTAAACGCTCGACCCTTTCCAGCCGTCGTCGACATCCCACCACCCCTCGCCCGGTGTCCGCGCAGCATATCCTGGTCCATAGGACAATGCGCTGAAAATTCGCGAGTTTATGCTCAAAAGAAATTGACATAATTTTAAAATATAAGAACGCGGCGAAAAGGGCGGCAAAGATGCCAAAATAAAAAAGACAGCACACAGCCCAGGACACAGCAGCGAGCTAATAAGTGTCCTTCGCCTGCCACCAGGGACGACGATGGCAAAAGGAAGACAAAAAAAAAAAAATGGCAACAAAAGTAATTGAAGTGGAGGAGGGCAGGAGTGACATCGATGTCGGCGTTGGCATCGTCAGCATAAAAGTTTTATTAAATGATTAAGTTAAAGCAACGGGCGAGGCCCCAAAAAGTAGGCAGCGAAATTTGTCAAATTTCGGCTGCCCGCTCTCGCCTCTTTCAGTGCGGCGGGACTTTTGAATTTTTGATAGTCATGCCCTTTGTGTCTGATTTCAGCTACTGCCCACCGTCCACAGCCCGGCACTCGACCAATTCCGCCCCCCTTTGCCGCAGCTTATTAAATATAACACTATACTTTGCTTGCGCCGACGACATTCATGAATTATTCAGTGCGTAGTCCTTCTGCTTGGCCTCCATCTCCTCCACACATTTTCGCAGCCCTCTTTTGTTTTATTTTTTTTTGTCCGCCTTGTTGCTGTTAATTTTCGTACAGAGCAGGACGAAACAAAAACAAAAAAGCAAAAAAAAATGAAAAAAACTGCACTGTAATTTATTTTAATAGGCTTTCTGCTTAAAAGGAAAGCGCGAAGCTTTCCGGTTTGTTTTCCGTGTGCTTTTGTTTGCTCTCATAATCTTTGCATTACCTGCCTGTCGCCCGGAAAGCGTGCCTTTAAAATGCATTAAAAAATGTTATGAATGCCTTTGCATACATGCATAAACATACGTATTCGAGGACCGCCTCCCCCGGAATGCCATACTTTTTTTTCGGGGGTTCGCTTTGTCTTGCTGGCGTGACAAATGTTTAATTACCTTGAAAGCTTTCGAGAGATTTTAATGCCAAATATAACTTTTATCATTAAATGAGTTTTGTATTTATTAGGGGTCTTAAAAGTAATGAAATTATGCGGGAAATTTGAGAGGCTGTATTCTAATTTGAATAAATAGATTTTGGTGGAGGAAACTGAGAAAATTAATGTGTTGGGGAAATGATTGCCATTCTATATTATTTTAAATCGAATATATATATATCAAAACTTCTCTAAAAGAAAGCAGACATATGGAAAAATTACAATGTTTTTAAAAACTGTTTAGATCTTAATAAAAAACCATAATTAAATATAAAAGATTCGCATCACAGAACATTTGAAAAAAAAAATAAAAATATGAAAACAAAATATTTTCCAACCATTACACATTTTAAATTATAAGTTGAGATCCTAATTTCCTAAAGAAAGGCGATTCTCTGTTTTTTTTGTCACTCTCCCGTAACATACTCGAAAAACTCTGGCTTTTTCGAAAAACTTGCCAGGCCCAAAAAACTATTTTGAATGCAAATCTGTTGTCTGCTTGTGAGTTGGGCTAGTGTTTTCTGTTATTTTATGGGCTCCAAGCATTGTCTATGCCCCATGTGTGTGCGATTCCATTTGCACACACGCAATGAGGGCCCAGACATTTTGGACTATCCATAAATTTGGCGAGCATAAAACACGCCCAGCGAATTAAGCCGGCAGCGGGGGGCGGGGAAATGGTGAAAGCAGAATGCCAGTCGTTACCAAAAGCGATGACTGAACAGAAATAATTCGGCAAACAAATTTCTATAGCAGCCTAAACAATAAAGCTAAACAATAATTTCCGCCTGCGCGTTGAAACTTCCGCTTCCTGTCAGGCGTTGCCCGTAAAAAGCAAGCCGGCAAACAGCAGAAACAACATGCTCAGGCGGCGGGCGGGCTACTTAAGACAAAACAAAGACCATGTGTGTGGGTGCGTGTGCTTGGGTGTGGCGGTGGGAGTGGGTGTAGTTTTTCTTGACACTCAAACAAAGGATAATGGGAAGGAATGCATGTGGAAATGCAGTAGATTGCATTTTCGGTTCACTTTGGCGATGTCTGGTTGATAATTTATCGCGTTTATCTGGCGGCGCTGCTCATAATTTATGCAAAGGCTTTTGTGAGCACAACCGAGCCCCCCTAACCCGTCCCACTTGAAGCCTTTTGGCAGGCCATTTTACCCCGGCAAACCGTTAATTGTATTCAGAAAGCCAACCGGAAACGGAAATAGGTTCAAGTTGGGTGTGCCTGTATGTGTGTGTCTGCGACTGTGCCTGTTTGTCGCGACCATTGCGGCTCTAATCTTGGCAAACGCAGCAGGAAGTGAAAGAGCAACACTAACAGGAGACGGAGATGGCGACATGGAGGATTCTGGAGGACAGTGGGAGGAGTAACAGGAGACGGAAGCTGAGAGTTGTCCCAGTTGCGTTTCCGTCTTGGTCAAAATCTTGGCAAGTGTTTGGGCCTCTTTCTGTTGTTGGCAACTTGTTAATTTAATACCCCACAGAATCCAAGCCAAACCCTCATCAAGCATATGTGTATTTACAGGGTTTATGAGTTTACTTACAAATAAGTAATACAATTAAAAAATTTCTATTGAATTGCATATAAGCCATTGCCTCCATTAAAACAAATTGAGATAATTTAAAAAAAAAACAACAAAAATGTACTCATTTTGTGTACATTTGAAAGAGATCGATGATTCGTGAGTTAAAAAAGGCTCAATTTCATTTACATTGAAAAGCTGACACCGGCAATTTGATTGCCGCTCAATTGGAAAGCTCATTAGCACGGCCTTTAACCCAAATGAAATGCAATCAAAATGAAGAGTGCAGCTGAAGTTTCGTTGTCACTTCCATTTTCCATTTTCCAGTGACAGTGGCAGGAAACCGGAGACTTCGAGGCCAAGTCAAAGTGGATAAAAGCCCAATGAACCGCACACAGTTTTCGGAATTGTCGAACGCTTTAATTTGATTGCCGGAGCTTCAGAGTGAGGGGTAGGGATGTTTATCGGGTAAAAAAATCGATATATATCGATACAAAATATGGAATTTGAAAGTAGATTTTTAGAACAAATGCAAATATATGTTTTAGTGTCTGTAATATAATTGAAATTATTTGGAAATACTATTTAATGCGTATTTGTTTCATTATAAGCTTATGCGAAAAGTTCATTTAGGCTGACAGTTTCAATATCCCAATTAGTTAATCGATAATATATTTCTATAATATTAATAGATCGATATTGGTGGCCATCCCTAGTGAGGAACGAGTAAATCGAGGAGGAAGCTGCAGCTGACTGAGTGACTGACTGGCGGGGCAGTGTGCATAAAATTAATGAACTCGATGGCCTCTTCCCTCATCCTGCCCGGTCTTCGTTTTTAGCCAGGACAATTACTTAAATTCCTTGTGCAGTAACCCTCGAAGGACTCTCGCCTGAGTTGTATCGGAGCCACTTAAAGTGAACTTTAAACCATTTAAATATTTATCAAAATATTTAGGGAACGAGGGCGACACAATATAGGAAAAATAAATATAAGCAAGGCATTCCAGTCTCTGGCATCAGTTGGGGTATTTCGTTTTCAATTTGTGTCGCGCTTTTCATTCTCTTTTTTTTTTTTTTGTAGTTGTCCTAAGTGGACCTTGGACTGTGTCCTGTCTCCCCTAAATGTGACAGGACGTCTGTCTTGATGTCCGCCTGTCGCTCCTTTCTTACTCCATCTCCGTCTGTCTGGGCCAGCACGGAAAATTGGCCCGTTTATTGTACAGTGTGCAGCCGAGAGATGCAGCTCTCCTTCAGTTTGTCAGTTCCAGTGCAATAGTGTCCTTTTAATACTCTTAAAAGGGCTAACATTCAACTAGTTGCCAGTTCTAGGAAGTTTTTTAAGTGGTTTTAATATTTAGTAACCGTAGTAAGCTTTGGTTAAATGATTTGTTACAATTTCTTAATTTTAGAATTAATTTGTATAGCTAAGTTGTCAGTTTTCAGACCAAGGCTTTTATAATTTTTTTCTTAGAGATTATCAAGTATCTTGATATACATATATGTGGCACTTATAGCTTGGAAAGGGTAGCAATAATTCGTATTTAGCCTTCATCTTCTTCAGCCACTTCTTATTTTTCATAGCTACTTTCCGTCAGTCTCAACACGGCCTTTCTTTATACTCAGTCACTCAGTTTGGACTGGCAAAACAAGCTCAAAGAATGAAGAAAAATAAAAAGAAAAGGAAGGAAGTAAGAAAGGAGGGAAAGGTAGACAAGCAATGCAATTTTATAGCACTTGACATTTGGCCATTCTGCACTTGTTGTTGTCTTGAACTTTGACCGAAATATTTTTTTGAAATATGTTTAAAAAAAAAAAATAACGAGAACACAAACGTTATTTCTGTCTATTTTATAGATATGAAAGATTATGTCCTTAAAATTAATTGTTAATGCTCGCATATATATTTTTCGTATACATTTAAACAACCATGCTAAATTTTAAAAGTATTTAGCAATTCTCCACACATGCATTTTCTAGCCCTACCAAGAACTTGATACTGTAACAAGATATATGCGGCTTTAATCGAGTTTCTCCGAGATCACGCCGCCAAGCGCACAATTTATAACACAATATTATATATCAACAGCTTAGACCACAAGCGATATATATAAATTAACCCAGTTACGCTGCCGCTTATTCAATAGAACGAATGGAACGCTCGGGCTGCACAAACACCAGCAAAACACAAATAATGGCGTTGATATTTGATGCATATATATCCTGCCGCCCCCCCAAAGGTCCATATATCCATGTCCGCCTGTGTGCGTTGCCCATTTATATGGATGCCGTCCGGCGGCGGTGTTGCATTGTGCATTGTGGAAACGCTTTACGGGATTTACCTGTGTTTTAGTTTCGGGGGGGGAGCGTAAATTAAACACAGCAGCTGCTGACATGACACGATAGATTGGCAAGGGATTGCCACTGGAATCGGTGGAGCCAGTGGAGCCCGGTCGGGTTCCAGGGAGGCGGACATTGCTTTTTTATAGAGCTGTTCAGGGGCTGTGTTGGCAACATCACTATGGCACACATGCCATTGATAATTTATGCCAAAAACGCGTGACAACCTGCAGGTCCAGGTCCCCGCAGCACCCGCATCCGCATCCGGATGTGTATGTTGGTCAAAGACAAATGCAGCTTAAGGCCAATCATGGTGCCATCAGTGGGGAATCTGGGTGACAAGCTAACTAAGTCCTGATTTGTTGGCTACCAACTTTCAACTGGAATATGTAAATATTTAAAAAATGGATCATTAAGCGAAAAAGTGGGCATTACAGAAAGCGAAATATTTATGTAACAAAAATTCAAAGTGCATAATCTGACGAAATCTACTCCAGTTTTCAGAGAAGATTAAAATTAGGACTGCCTTGTTTTTGTTTTCAAGGCTTCGTTCTCGAATGTTTAATTTTAGTTGTTTCTAATCAAAATATTTATTATTTAAATTGTTCTACAGAGAAAACTGGCTTAAACCACCCTCCGGCTTAGGCACCCAATGGGACTTAACCCGCTTTTCATATAAATTTTCCTTTGCTTAACTCTATAACGACCCCTGCCTGTTGTCCTCGGAGGACGATTACACGGCAGCTCCTCTCTAACCCAATGGCTGCTGCATATCAATGAGCTGGCCAAGGCTTGTAATACATCAAAATCCACATTGATAATCCTTAGACCTCAACCTCGGGACGACAACCGGAACGGAGAACGAGGACAGCTGCATCGTTGTGCCCTGCATTGATGGAGGGTTGGCTGGCCATTCCACAAGCTCGATAGACTTTATGCCAGTCGCAAAAATGTTGCAACGAAATTTATTGTGCATCGATTTTGCCGAACAGATTTTGCCCCATTGAAAGTTCTGTGCAACAAAATGTTCGAGGCAGCCCAGCCTCTTTCACATTGTTTCGAGATGTGAACAAAGTATGTGTGCTGTATGCTGTATGTTGTATGTTGTGTGCTGTGTGCTGTGTGTGCGGGGCATTGTTTCATTATGGGGGAAAAACAAAACAGAACAAAACACGCTTAAACATTTATGTTTTGGTGCCGCATGCAAAAGTAGTTTGCTGCATGAGGAGCAGAGCGGCTAAAATGATTTATGCATTTTGTACTTCCAATGTGCCACATTGTTGAAAGAGTTGAGTTGAGTTGTGCATTGTCTGCGGCAGGATTGTACAGCACGATCCCATATCGATATGCAGCCGTAGTACTCATGTTTCCGATTTTCTTATTCGAGTACAGGAATTTTTGGTGTCCGAATTCGTGACTAACATGTCAGAATGTGATTTACAGTACAACACATTCACAGCTGCAAAGGATATGCAAATATAGAGAAAGAGTTTTCTCAAGATTTTTCCAGATTCACGTTTGACTCCAATTAAAAATCATAACCAGAAAGAGCTAACAAAATTACCGGCTGGCAATTTGTAATTAAGCTGCTCAGGATTTCAGAAAGGATATCTTTCCTTCGGGGTGTAAGCTTTAGGTATATGTACTTGCACAACGAGAACTTATGTATACTAAAAAAAATCTTTATTCAAGTTAAGAACAGAAATAAATTCGGCTTGAATCACACTTGTACATGAAGGCCTTTGTTTTTATATATACATATATCTATAAAAAAAAAGGAAACAAGTAATTGACTTTAATTTTACACATCTTAAAAAACAAATAATGTGATCCTTTAGAAAAAATTATATATCTTCAGTACGTATAATTTCAAAGCAATAATTGTATATCTTAATATCCCCCATATTAGTAGCAGAACTTTACCCCGTTTTATTCTCAGTGCATTTGAGTGGTTGTATCCGTGGCTGGGCGTGTTGGGCGTGGTCTGGCTGTCAGTGTAAAATGCATTCGCAACCAAGGCAATCAAACAAACTAAGCGAGCGAGGGCAACAAAAACAGCAGCGGAAAACGCTGGAAACTGTGGCAAATTAAACGCGAACCAGCGAATCGTTTGCTTTTTCTCCCCCACACGCCCCCCGGACTTACCCCATTCGGCTCTCCTGCCTCCCCTCTCCATTACTTCGCCTGCGTTTGTTTTCAGGGTGGTTTGGCTTAAGACCAAATGAAATTAAAAGCGAATGTCAGGACATAAGCACTAAATTCAATTTATTTTGCTCAAACTATATCCTTTCCTTGCATTTTCCCAGCCAAGCCAAAGGCAAACAAAGACAGCAGAAGGAGAGGGAGAGAAATTATTTTCATTGAATAGGTAAATACGAAAAGCAAATGCTCTTGTTCTACTTTAAATTCATGGTTATAAGGTTTGTGGAAGTTTAAAATATCTTTGTTGTTACCGATATTACATATTCAATAAAAATTATCGAGCGAAATATAAAATGTAATTAATTATAGTTATATATTCTGGTTTTATATTCTGGTTTTATAGAAAAGGCCGCATCAAAAAGCTTTCAATATCTTAGGCATTATATCTGAAAATTCACTTAAATATTTTTAGTTTCTTTAAAAAACTTAGATAATTTAATTCTCGATTTATTTTCTTTGATTCTAAGAGTTAATAAATTGCATGAATTTGATTGCATAGAAGTTATTGCATAAACAGAATATTATAGTATATACTATTTTTTCATTGAACCTAAATAGCACCATGCCGCAGAGGTCAGAGTATAACTAAAGTAACATCAGCAACCACAACAACAAGGCCGCCATTTGCTCTTAGCTGAACTGAACTTCCATTTGGTGTTTATGCTTTTGGCAGGCAGCTATGTACATCGACTCCCCGGTCATCCCACAACGGGCTGTCTCTCTGCCCTCCTGTCGCCCTCCGTTCGTCGACTCGCTCGCTCCTCCTCCTGCTCGAATTTGGCCGGAAGTTGCACTGCCAGACGGTGGCCGCCATTTTGCACGAAGCGAAACGAAACGAAACGTAAAAACGTTTTCATCTACATAATGGGATCAATTCAATTATAAAACGAGTTTGCTCCGCAGAGCTTCACGTCCGAGGCTGAGCGACCCGGATCCGTTCCGATGTTGCCCCTGCTAAATCTACATGATGTTGTTCTCGCCTTAGCTGCAGTGAGCGAAATATTTGCAGAAAAATAAAGCTAATTAGACATGATTTTTTGAATACATTTGAGTCTTATTAACTTGTATATTTTTGAAGAAGAATATAAATATTGAAGAAATCTTGTCTTTCTATATTTCTTTTCAATTCAAATATTTCAGGTATTTATACAGCTGCTTCTCTCTGAATCCTGTTGAGAACATTATTTCCTTCAGTGCCATTTTTACTGTTATTGTGACTAGCTGTGGCTTTCGCTGGGCGCGCGGTTGGCCAGCGAAAGCGCTGACATTTGATGAATAGCTTTGAAATGGATTTGATTCATTTAACTGTTGCTGCTGCCACGGTCCGCCTTCCGTTTTCTGGATTGCTCCTGCCGTTACCACTGTTACCACTGCTGCACCGGCTGGTGCCGTATACGATTTGTATGGAGTAAATCGCATCGTGCATAGAGCAACAACAGAAATGGGCCACGGACAGAGCTGATTCCCGGGGAAAAGCCATACCCACGGCCAGGGCTTAAATGTAAAGCGACACAGATGCCGAGCGGTTGTACGTTGACGACCAACGCAAGCTCCAGGGGATGCAACTAAGAGCTGGAAGTCTAGTAAGTTCTTATTCTGAATTCTTTGTTCTATACTTTATATTTACATTATATAAAATACATGGATTTAATTTAGAATGAAGGATGCAATAAAGGTAACTTCAGTAATTTCCAAATAAACTAAATTATTAGATTATTTGCACTGAATCGTATTACTTTAAATATTCTGTTTTCTTGATTGACTTCCGCACTTGCGTGATTGATTTCACTTAAGTTATTTCAAAGTGCTGCGCCTCATTGATGAATCAGTTTGACTCCCATTTTATTGGAAATTCAATTTAACTTATTGGCATTGCTTGGCATGCGGTGCGTATGATTAATTAACTTAGCATCCGGCTGTGCGTTGCGCATACGCCATGTGGAAATTTGCGTCTCACTCAAGCTTGCACAATTGCGTTCAGATAAATAGAAATTACGTAAAAGGACAACAAAGTTGTCAAAATTTTTAAATTGTTATAATAGTAAATGATAAATAAAACCTTATTCTCCCTTAATAATGAACATAATTTAAAAAGTAAAACAAATCTTACGGAAATTATCTAGCATGATTTGCTTATGGAGGTTTATTTTGAAGAGAGAGGCTTCTATAAATTGTACCAAATGAGTTCACCTACATATATATATATATATATATACATAAGAGCGTCTGGATTTATTGATAGTCATCTTCATGTCAGGAATATGCCTCGGCATCAGGGGTTGCATTTTGAACTTTCTGTCTGAGATGCCATTCAACTTCGGCTGACTGATGGGGAAAAGGACGGTGGCATCGGTGCTGGGGCACTCCTGGCAACTATCAAAACTGTCTGCCGCAGCAGCAGTAGAAGGAGAAACAACTTTAAGCTTGGCTGGTCGAGTAGGGTGTCCTTTCTCTACCAACGAGATTGTTTCTTCAACTTTGCCCCCATTCCCTTTCAAATTCGTTCTCTCGCTCTAAAGTTTCTTTCCATGCGGTTGTTGAGTCAACAACTAGTACAAGAATAACAAACCCAGATGCCGCTACACAGGAATAAATAAGCTCAATAATATTAACTCTGTTGAAATTCGCAATATCTGTAATGTCTGTATTAAAAACAGATTAAAATCAAGGAGAAAAGGACATGCAAAGTAAAATTATTTAGCGTTGATAACCACCATAAAAACAAAAATAGCTGTAAGAAAAAACGTACTTCTCATGATCAAAAAAACATTATAAAATGTAAGTAACCATAATTCGGAATACTTAACCTTCTTAGTTGCTGGTGTAAGACACCAATCGTACATATAAGCACACATTTATGGCTTTACTTATTTCGAAAGTGAGTGGTTTAGATAAATACCAATATGGATCGATTGTGTATTGATGTGAATGCCTGCCTGACACTACTGTGTATTAGTTTTTTGCTTTCTGTGTACAAAACACTGCTTAAAAGCAGTTTTCAAGTCAAGCTGCCATTTTAATTGATATTTTTGTTCCTTTCTTGTTGTTCTGGGCAGAGGGGGCTGCTGAAGGTGCTGATGGTGCTGTGAGAGCTAAAAGGGGATGTTGAGCAGACCTGCCATTCACACACAAACTTAAACACACACACACAAACACATAGCCATTGTCGCCAGGAGAGTGTGGGTGTGTTTGCGTGTTTTTGATTGCTGACTTGTTTATTATATTTCTTTTTATTCGCTTGCAACAAAATAAAGTTGAAAATTAATTTTGAAAGTTTTTGACCACTTTTGTGTATGGGCGTGGTCCAGGTCCTGCCCCTGCACACACCCGCTGCCACCGCCTTTGTTGGTGAGAGCCTACCTTCTTCTTCAATGATTTGTTGCCTTACTTCGTTTAGCATGTTTTTACTTTTTTTTTTTCATTTGTTATTATTGTTGTTGTTGCTGTGTTGTGTTCGGCTGCTAACTTTTCATTTTTCTCACACAAATTGCTTTCTCCTGGCCTGTGCCTTCTTTTCTTTGCATGTTTCGAATTGTGTTCCATTTTAATTAGAAAACATTTCGGGTTGTTTTGCTCTGTTCATTTCATTTCATTTTGTTTCCGTTCTTATTTCTCGCATTCGGCTTAATTAGAAAATTTTTGCTCCTTGGGGCGTAATTTTTCGTACCGCCAAGAAGGCGCATTCTTATTCCGATGGCAAATAATAAATAATCGCAGGGAAGACTTTTATATTTGTCGCCTAATTAGAATTTCATGTCCTCCTCCATGCGTGCCAGTGACTTGAGCAGCAGCAGCTCAGCGCCGAGTCCGGGCCATAAACAAGAACGCCAACTATTAAATTGACTAATTAAGCAAGCATGTGTCGGGCTTCCCCTCGTCACATATTCGCATTCGCATTCACATTATGCAAACACGCATCCCCCCAAGAAGATGATGAGTTGATGCGCTGTCTGGTCCCGGGACCCAGGGAGCCAGGGATCCAAGGATCCAGGCATCCACTCTGGCCATGCATATTTAATGCGGCCATATCGCTGGGAGAGGACCTCGCACTCTACTCTCCCCCAATTGGGTATGCAAGCCAGCGGCCTTTAATGCACAAAAGGACACTCTTTAAGCGCAGCCAGGGAAAAACTTGAAAAGCAAGCTTAGAACTTAGGCTTCTTGCGGGTGGCCTGATTTTATTCTGAATTCGACTTCCGCCTTTCCATCAACCTCACAGCTGATGCCAACACTTAAGTCCCAGGCAGCTGCTCAACAACGTAGCCATCGGCCAAACTATCAAATCAGGAAACGTAAAAAAGGGAGTAGAAACTTAAACTGACTTGGGCATATCCTTTCCAAATAAATAAATTATTTTCACAAAAGTTTTGGGTTTATTACTAGATAATAAATGTAAATACATCAGTTAAAGAAGAATTCATACAAATTCTTTAATTGATGAACTTATAATAATATAAATACATTTTTCTGGTATAATAATTTATTGAAATTTAAATTTATTAAAAGGTATTTTTAATGTTACCAGGTATGCCCATACCTTACGAGTTTTTGAAAATATTCTACTGAAATACTCACAAGAAGATGAAACAAGCAGACTCGTTTACTGATAAATATATAAATCTATTTTTCTGAGAATACCTTCTTTTATACAAATATGCAATATGCAAATTCATTTCTTAAGACTTTTTTTAGATATCAAACTGAATACTAATTAAAAATTCCAAGAAAATAGGACGAGCAAGCCCTCCAAAAGTATTCATTAACTAGATAATGAGTACAACTGAAATTTATTCAAATATTTATTCCTTTGTTCATGTATTGATAAATATACAATAATGTCAATAAACTTTTCTAGGTATTCTTCCTTTAATATATAAGAAGGAACGAATTTTACATACCCCACTGAAAGCTTAGAAGAAAACAAAACAAAATGAATATGAAATATAAATTTGTAAATGTACACTAATATAATTCGACATTCCTGAGAATTCGTTTCTTAATATATTTGAAGGAACGCTCATTCTTTTCAAAATTTTGTGTATATTCCACAGAAAGCGTATACAAAAAAAATATTCACACACAAAGAGGATAGAGCAAGCAGACTTTCCCAAAATTGATTCCGTAGTAACAAGGAAGTTGGCCGCAGGTCACTTGTGTTCCGGGCCACGGTTCCATTTAGTCCTATGTAGCGCCCAAAGGCCGACACACAACAACACAAAAATTGTTTCATACATGGCAATTAGCGTGCGTTGTCAGCGGCTCAGCTGGTCCGCCCTACACACACAGGGTCCTGCGAAGGGCATCCCCCGCACATACCCGCAAAACAATCGAAACGGCGGCTGTGACATGACGGCAAATGCGAAAAATTGCCAGAGGGTATTATCAGGGCTGACACGCCGGTACGAGTCGTATGCGTGTGCTCTATTGGAGGAAGCCCCATCCCGGCCCCGTTTTTGTTTCCAAAAAGGTTAAACGTCAGACACCGTCAAGGTAAAGTCAGGTGAGAGAGGACGAGCCAATATGCCTGACCTCACCTGAACCCCCTCGATTTCTGTTCTGTTGTTTTTTTTTCGCCGTAGCTACTTTCGGTTCGTTGTGCACAATTGTTGCACAATCAATGCCCCCATTTTCCCAGCGCCCCTGCCTGCGGAAAGCTCCAAGCGGTAAAATGTGGACCCGCATTATACGCCCGTCCCGCGTCTAAAATAAACCAATCCAATGGGGAGGGCAGCCCAGGAAAGTGATGTAATTGCCTAGGCTAATGTGCCCCGGCATCGGAGGGAAATTGTTGCTAGAAATCGTGTGTTTGTGTGTGTGGCGACCACCACCCTCAGAAATCCCCCTAAAAGTAATCGTGGGGAGACGGGATAGTGCACTCGGGTGCTAAGCTGTCTAAAGAAATTAGTCAGGCAATTATACGTGTTCCAATATAGCAGGCAAAAGCGTTTGTTGTAAATTATCGGAAATACCAGGAAAAAAATGACTTCACCTGCTTAGGTGTTCATTTCTAAGAGTTAAATTGAAGCATACTAAAGGTTTTTAGTAATATTAAAGTTAAAGTTAAAGTGTATATATTTGGACTTGTACAAATTTGTTCAATATGTTTAACTTAATTATCGATATCTCATTTAAACTTACCTAAGTTTACTTCCACTTCCAGTTACTAAATTATTTAATTCTTCCTTATCTTGGATCTGGCAAAAATTTCCACCTGACATTTCTGAACATTACCTTGGCTTTTATAGCTCTACACAAAGCACACAGTACAACATTTTTCCTAATGCACCTTATTGCATCAAAAGCTATTATGGCCAAGTAAAACGAGAACCTACCTTCCACGCAATCTGAAGTCCTTGTGGGCTAGCTGATGCCAATATGGGCAGCACTCGAAAACAAAGTGACCTCCGCAAACCTCAATTTTTCGGTTTGCCTAACGAAGCCAATCGTTGCGTTAGTTAACCCCATGCCAACAGCTCTCCGGAGACCTTTCACTCCGATCCGCAATCCACCTCAATCGGCTCCACCTGCAGCTGGCATAGTTCAAATAAGAGGGAAAACTCGAGCGTGGGATGCAAACTGTAAGTCCTGCTCCCTGATGACTCCATGCACATGCACAGAGAGAAAATGGTTGTGAATCTTAAAGGGGGGAGTTTGGATTTTTAAACTTTAACTACTTGATAATAATCAAAGAAACATCAAAACAGCTTTATGCCTAACTGTTTATGTTCTTATCACAAGTGCAGAATAGTAATTTTCATTATCTGAAATAAAGAACATTAAGTATTTTTTTCTACCTGCATCGAAGTGAAAAGGTGCTGGTGGAGTGGATGGAACTGCTGCTTTTGTCGACATTGTTTGATGCCGGCTCTGTGGCACACCTTTCCAGTTGATTTTGATTAATTTGTTTGCTTTCACTAAGCAATTTGCGCCAGGAACAAGCCGGGCTCTGACCTGAGACCGAGACTGAGGCGGGATGGACGATATCGGAGATAACGCAGATAGCCCCGATAGAGTTATAGCCAGGTGATGGCAATGGACCAGAAACAACCGTCGCTCTGTGTGCTTAACACATTTACCCAACTGCAATGCGTATGTTTGCATTTTGCGTGTCGAGGCGAGGAAAGTGGAGTTCAGTTGAGTTGGGTTGAGTCCTCCTCTGGGTCGGGCTCTGCTCTCCAGGGCTGCGTTCTGTGGAAGAGGGACCAGAGTGGCGTCGAGTCGAGGGGAGTTGAGCTGGTGTTTGCCCTGAATCGGGGCTGGGACTGCGATTGCAGGCGGGTTTAGTGGCCGGGATACGGATGTGCGCACATTTGTTAGCTGCCAGGGGATTATACAACAAACGCCCGAGTATTTACCGCTGCTCCAGTTGCTCCTCCTTCCGCTGCTGTTTGTCTTTGGAGGCAACATTGCCATGGGGGATTTGGATTGGGGTCTGGCAATGGCTATGGGAACCGTAAATTGCAATGCGCTGCATGTCCTTGCCGCCGGGAGGGGGGCTGGAGAAATGGGGAAGTGAGAATGAGAAAGGGTGCTGGGACTTTTCCACTCTTGTTAAACAATTGTTAACGAATTTTACAAACGAAACCGCCGAATTGTTGTCGTCCCGTCGCCGATCCCTTGGATTTGCCTTTTGTGCAATCTGTCAAACTGAAAGGCACAACTTTTTAACCAGCCAGCCAACAAACTAATTAATAATTCAAACAACTGCCGGCAAGGGCTCTAAAGTGGCTGGTAAACTTTCGTAAAACCCGAAATTTTCACAACTCATAGGTGGGCAGCTGCGAAAAAAAATGTTTATCGATAAAGTTAATTACAGCAATAGCTGGAAATGGACGAGAAAAAAATTAAATGCAGGGAGAAAGTTCGGCAACTTTCAAAGCGAATCTGCCCGTAAAAAAAGTTCTAAACAAATCTGGTTTACATGGAAAACAAAATCGGACAACAAATATAAAAACAAGAAGTGGGGACAACAACATTTTCGGGGCGTGCCGCCCGACTGGCTCCAAAATGCCACTCAATTAATTTCCTGGCCATCAATTAGAGGCAAACACCTTTTCTATGTAGCGTTGGCCAAAAAGGCAGGACGACCGAAAGTTTGACAAGAAACGAAAAACAATTTGCCCAGCGGTTTAATTTGATTACCAAACTGGGCCAAATTTATATCTTGTTACAGTTAATTAAATATATTTTTTGTAAAGGTTGTCAAAAGTATTAAATTAGCTGTGGTTAAGTGAAAAATAATGAAGGAAACTTTTAAACAAACCCCTCCGAGTCCATTTTAGTGAGAAAACTCAGAGGTTAGCTTGGAACGCAACAAATCGGACCCTAAAATCAATGCAATCAATAAAAATTGCTCCGCATTCTCATAGCCCCTTTATTCGCCTTTACAGCTGCTTGGCTACACGTGTCATGGGTGCTGTTTTGTTGTGTTGTGCGGATTCCCTCCCATTTTACCTGCCACCCCCTTTCACATGGAACCCCCACTGCATTGCAATGCCAATCATGTGTGGCATATACAATTTCCACACAGTACAGCTAATTTCTAAAAGGAGAACGGCCAAAATGCACAAGAAAAAACTCTACAAGGGATTACTTGTCAATAAAGAACTAGAAATAAAAGTTATATGTAAGCAAGATATTCGAACATACAAATCAAATTCAAGAAGTTCTTCTTAAAATAATAATGTAATGTACAAAACACAATAAAGAGAAAGATAGATAGATAGAGATAGTATTATAAATTAATATATGGTATACAATATTTTATAGAAAAGAAACCTGATTTAACACAGCAAAATATTGTATTAATATAAGCAGCAGGATAATGGTTTTTAAATCCATAATTTTTTGCTTGGTTTCCAGTTGAATTTGTGTTTCAAAATTGCATCGGTAAGGGGAACTCTTTTTAATTTATAATATAATATTTATTAAGAAAAATTCATTTCGAGACACTCAAACAATATGCAATAAATTCGCAAAGATTCATCTTCAGTATGAATATGGACAATACAGTAAAAGCAGTTTGCAAAGTATAGAACGATTTAATTTAAGTATCTCTTTAAAGTTACAAACGAACCTCGAATTTGGGCTTACTGCCTCACATATTTTTTTTAATAAGTTTTGGAACAGTGTGGCATGTGGCACACATGGCAAGGCATCGACATTGGCTCGCCTGCGGCTGACAAAGGCAACGAACTTTCTGTGGCTCCTTTCGCATTTCGTGCTCGGAGCTGCTCAAGCTGAAACTCTATTATAAATGCAGGTGCGACGATAGGCCGGCAATGACGGTGGGCGGCGTGTTGCGTGTAAAATACACACACGAGACAAATTTTCGGGGTAAATACACTCGAGTTTGGCCGACATAAAGGCCGTTAGCAGGGTCTGAGGCACATGCCAAGGACACGTGAAGGATTCGACGGCGAACGCCATTAGCAAGCTTGCCTACAAGCCTCAACTGGTGGCTTCGCCCCCCGGCACACCCACCCCCACCCTCTCACACACACACACCTGAACCAGCAGCGGGTTCTAAATTAAGATAAATGTGTGCGGTGCCCCACTCTTTGAATGGCAAAAAAGCTAGCGTGAAATATTTGATGCCAATTTTTCTTGCCACCATCGCCGAGGCCATACCATCGCCCATCGCCCTCGCACATCGCCATGGCAATGTAAATGTTGTCTATTTGCAGCGTAATTTGTTTTGTGGCCAACGGAGCACCTTGCAGAGCCCAGCAGCATCCGGATCCAGCCGTAACCAGGACTCAAGCATGCCCTTGTGCAATCCTAAAGCCATCACCAAGTCTTGCAATCCAGCGATGTCTGCTTAACTCTCATTCAATTTGCATTTTGCGGTCTACAGATTATTTAAATATTTGTGGCGCTACAGAAGAGCAAAAATTGCACATAGCACTCAACAACTGGCACAGAAAATAGTTTAAAATCCAGTCAGTACTTTAAAAAGTGTGCTTTTCTTTAGGAATGAAAATAATGCGAAATATTTAAGACTTCATATTCGGATTTTGCATTTAAAATGTGATATTAATGAATATATTTTTTTAGAAAATTTGATGATTACCCTTGGCACATAACATTTTCCGTTTTGTTATATAAACTGTTTCCCTTAAGTTTAAAACCAAACAAAATTTACACAAGAATTGTTCTTTGTATCAGTTAACCAGAGAAGAAATTACGAGCTCCTTTTCAATATCAAAATTAGCACTTGCAGGCGCACTCCAAACTCTTTTTAAAATAACACTCTTTCACCTGTTACTATTTTGTTACTTACTTTGTTACCTTCTAGATGCCCAAATGCACTTAATAGGTACTATCATTTACAGTTCCACTTCAATCGCAATAACCCTCAAAGCGCTCCACGACAAAATCCCATTTTACGACAATGGACTGTGTTCTGGTTTGGGAGACAGGAAACTGCACTTTCGTTTCGTGTATGTACATATGTACATACATATGTACATCGTTCTGGTCCTGTTTAAAAATGAAACTTGCGGCCAACGGAGCATATGTCCTGGCATCTCTCAAGGCGGAGACATTGAATTGACTTTTGCCTTGGCTCGGGCACTTGGCATGCAGCTCGCCAGCGATCCCGAATCCCTGGCACGTGAGCCGGACAAGCACGATGGGGTCCCGGAGCAGGACACTCACTCGTACGTGCTGTCTGCATGCGGCTATATATACGCTTTGTTTGCGGAATGCAATTTTGAAATGTTTTGCATATTCTTAAGTAATTGCAAAGCGCTTTTGTGTGTGTGCGGTTTTGACGGACACTACCGGTATTTGCCATCGAACAGATTGAACCAGGGGGGAGGGGGGAGTCGGCCTCTTGTGTTCCCTTTCCATTTAGGTTACTTTCCTTCGATCCCCCACCGAGATGAGCTGCTGCTCCACCCAAAAAGCATCACCAATCAATGTCGGGGCCGCTGCGCCACTCCAAAGCTCCGGGAGAAAAAAAACTCGTTTCGCCTTGACAGTCAACATGCAAATTGGATATGGGTGTGAATACCAAACTAGAGACAATTCTCGCACTGTACCCACAACCATATACATACATATGGCCACTTATTCATGCAGTTAGCAGCATACACACATAGGTGCTGGAATTTTTGGCACGCCAAACGACTTATTCCAAGCAATTTTGACAGCTGTCATTGCCCGAGACGTCTGCGTGGCATCGCAGGTCCCCTGCTGATGTGTTGCCGCTGTGCCTGCGATGTGTGAATGCTAGAGATGTCCAAAAGAACAGTCCAATTAGATATATCGACCAAAAGCATTGCTTTAAATGTATACATAGGTACAGTCTCTTTAAGATTTTATTTTATTTAATTACATTCATTTGAATATTTTAAAATTTTGTAATTTATTAAAAGCCCAATCAGTTGAACTCCTTCAATTCTATATCTGACAAATCTTTTAAAAATGTTTTGGATAAATATTTAAATCAAAATATTGTATTTCAATGCATACCAATAATTTTGTCATCCCTAGCCTTTGCTGCTACTGCTGCTGTGTTGTTGGCCTGTCTCAAGACTCAGACAATTCATTTAAGTCGGTGTCCATTCATCTTCCACTCGACGCGATTGGAGTGTGTGTGAGTGCGATAAGGTGCCAGAAACACTCCCCAGTGGCTTTAAAATTATTTAACTTGTTTAGTAATCCAGCATTAAATTGCTGGGTATTTTAAGGATATTAAAGGTATTCTAAGAGCAATTAAAATCTTTGCTAGGTGACTTCTTCGACGAACGATTCACTTGATCTTTGTGCTAATTTTTTAAGAGTTTTGTTTTGTGAATACCCAGAACCCAGGAAGAAGTAATAGACGTTATGTCTTCAAGTTAGAATTTACTGTGTTTAAATATCATTTTTACAAATAATAACAATTCACAGTAGCAATATAAAAAGTGTCTCTATCTCGGATTGTTCCTGGGTGCTGTGCTTAGTAAAGGAGAAGTATTTGACTACCGACAACCTTTGTATATTATTATACATTCTCTTAAAGAGAGCACATATCCATTCCCTAATATCTCGCTCTCAAGCTCTACTGCGTTTGAAGTGTGCCAGAGATTATATCAGGAATAAAGGTGATGTCAGGTATATCTCCCCCAGGGCGCATTTGGGGTTGGGGTTGCAGCAATCTGCATAACTCGACGACAACCTCTGCCGCTGCATGGCAAACGCAATAATCGCAGTGCAGCATCAGCGCGCATCGCAATTATGATCAAAGGCTAGTGAAATGCGAGCGAAAGTGTTCTTCTTCGCCCAAAGACCGCATAATGGCAGCCACAACTCCACTCCCACTGCCACTCCCTTCAACTCGCTGGGGGGAAAGCCATCGATGGGGGAAAATGGGGTAACGAACGCTCGGGGAACTCATTTCATTTTCTGCGCGCGAATATTTTCGCTGATTTTGCTCGCTTGCACCTGGCAAAGTTTTGACCTCAGCAATCGAACACACACAGAGGTATATATAGAAGCCCTGGCAAAAACACATTAGAAAACATTCTCCTGGCGCGAAAATATCCTTAGCAGAATCATTATCGACGCTTTTGGTATGCGCCCGGCTCGCGCAAATAGTTTCACAAGTAGTGGAAAAATAATAAAAAAAAAGGGAAATTCCATTGGTAGAGAGCTTTCCTTTAGTGAAACTTCAGCATAGTTTCAGATCCGATTTAAGGAGATTATTGTGCAGCGAAGCAGATGTCCCCTCGTGGCACATATAATCGAGAACGGTGAGTAGACACTAAAGGGTAATCGAAAATAGGATGCAAAAATATAACTAACGGCGGATATGCTCTAGGAGCGCACTTCCATCCGAAATTTGCATTCTGCTTTTAATCAAATAAACGGCAATCCAATTAACTATGCGATTCCATTCAGCATATCTAGCTGCTGCAGGATAAGGCAAATAAAACGGCGCTAAATAAATACGTAGGCAGAGGAATGGAAATTTAATTATACAAAATATATATAGTGATGCCATTAGAAAATAAGGGACTCGAAGTACGGAAATGCTCATTTCGAATGCCTTTTGACTCTCGTTCCTGGCACGGAATTTCCATCAGTTTCCATGGCAAGTGATATTTAAATATTCATTAGCTGCAGGGATATATTCCAAATGCTCTCACTGACACACTGGAAAATGTGCAGATTTAATTACCAAAGCTTAGGTTTTAAAGTCTGTATTAAGGTACAATACAACATAACTTTAATATATTTTGTGTCAAAAAATTCAGAATACATTTATCAAGTTTTAGTAAAAACAAAATTCTCTTACCAAAATAATTAAATACTTAAAATTAAAGAAATTTTGTTGTTCCGAGTCACATTTCTATGTTTTTATAGTCAATATATAAAGTCAGCGTCATTACCTTAATTTCTATGCCATATTATGCTGTTATTTTATATAAAATAATAATACAAATGTTTTTCTTTAGTGTTTCCTATTCCATGAATTTCCACTAATTTTTTCTGGGTGCACAATACCAACACACATTTACAATTACCAACTAATACAGCTGCACCTTGGCACTTGGCGCTGTGTTGACAAGCGACGAAAGCCGTTGGCGCATTGACATTCAATGGAAATCCCTTTCAAAAGCCCCACTTAAACCCACACACACCCACGCAGTCTTCGTCCTCGAATGTCGCAAATGCAATTACAATTAGAATATATGTATATGGAGAGGGCGACCACGCCCACACAAATGGTGAGCTCGGCTAAAGCGCTAATTGCAAATTTATTGACTGCAATAAATGTCAGCACAGTTTCAAGCTGCATTAAAATGATGCAGTTACGGGGATTACTAGCCATTTGCACCAGACTGGCCGTGGAATCAATTTGTATGCGAACGGAGTCGCTTACTGGCCCAAATCCCTTGACTTCAGTTCGTGCTGCCGGGCTTTCTTGATTGATCACGTTTATAATCTTGACAGGCCCTAAAATGTCGTACAAGCATTTGTGATTGCAATCAGCGACATAATTTTGCCCTTAAACAGATTACTTGATTTTAAGGACATTAGAAAACTAAGAAAACGAACTTAGAAGAAGGTGCCCCCTAGCATTCAAATACAATTAAAACCTCTCCCTTGTAACCTATACAACAATCTCATACAAAACATTTACAAACAATAGCAAAATATTCACAGCAATAACAAAATATGGGCCAATAAAAAAAAATAAACATGAAAATGTACAACATTTAATTTTGTGTATGTTGGATAGAACATGTAAAATACCAGTTAATTGGCTGAAAATTTAGGAAAGCTACAAAAACTCTTCAAAACAGTAACTAAAAAACGATGTTAGCACCCGCTGACTGCTTTACGTTTAGGGTCTCTCAAAAAATAGTGTAGAATTCAAAGAAAAATATATGCCCTGACTTGAATGTTACAACTATAAACATCCGATATTGCCGCCGAAAAAAGGAACATTTTATTAAATAGTTTTTTTTTAATTGTTCTTTTGAATATTCAGCTAATTATAATATATATTCTATACATTGTAGGAATATCTTCTATTATAAAACTCACTATTCGATAGAGTAACAATTTTTAGTTCGCAGCGAGGCAACCATTTTTCACGGTATAATTTAAACCGGGTACAAGCATTTGTCATTGCAATCAGCGAAATAATTTTGCCCTTAAACAGATTACTTGATTTTAAGGAGATTAGAAAACTAAGAAAACTAACTTAGAAGAAGGTGCCCACTAGCATTCAAATACAATTAAAACCTTCCCTTGCAACCTACACAAAAATCGCATACAAAACATTTACAAACAATAGCAAAATATTCACAGCAATAACAAAATATTGGTCAATAAAAATAAGCAACATGAAAATTTACAAGATTTAATTTTGTGTATGTTGGATAGAACATGTAAAATACCAGTTAATTGGCTGAAAATTTAGGAAAGCTACAAAAACTCTTCAAAATAATAACTAAAAAACGATGTTAGCACCCGCTGACTGCTTTTCGTTTAGGGTTTCTCAAAAAATAGTGTAGAATTCAACGAAAAATATATGCCCTGACTTGAATGTTACAACTATAAACATCCGATATTGCCGCCGAAAAAAGGAACATTTTATTAAATAGTTTTTTTTTAATTGTTCTTTTGAATATTCAGCTAATTATAATATATATTCTATATATTGTAGGAATATCTTCTATTATAAAACTCACTATTCGATAGAGTAACAATTTTTAGTTCGCAGCGAGGCACCCATTTTTCACGGTATAATTTGAAAAATGTTGGCGCAGCGCTCTTTGATGGCTTCGGTAGGGTAATTTGCAGGGATTTTGCAAACTTTTTTTTGTTTTCGGGCAGGGCAAGGGATTGCCTGCCTCGATTTTTGGTGCGCATAAATTTTAACACCAATTAAATCGATAACTTTTTGTGCAGGCAGGCGTCGCAAAATGCAGATTACGTATACGCCGCGTTGCGTCGGTTCGCATGGCTGCTAAATGGGAAAACGGAAACTCGAGGGAGAAGGGCCCATTCAGTTCGGTTGGGTCTTCAGAATGTAATTAGTTGGCTTTCCTCGCGGAATATATGTAAATTATTTTTGCGCAATTTTCGCGCTAGTCCTATATGATAATTAATTAAAATTGGTTTTTTAATTTGCCAATAAATAGAGTCAGCAAGGCCTAATTCAAATTCAAACCACAGCAACCGGTAGACTCCATATCAATTATTCTCTGACCAATTACATAATCCATAGATATAACTTTTGGGATAAAGAATAAATTCCCACCGAAACTGACACATGTGGGCGACAGAAAACGATAAAAGCGGTAAGCGTCTTACCTAAATGCTTGGCGTGAGGTTATTGAAAAAAACCCACGGCGTGCATAAATCAAGCCAGCAACTGTCTTTTGGTTATTAATATGGCCAGGCAAAAGTATTTCATGATTTATTGCCCCCGGCAGCTTTGGGAAACCAAAGCCCCGAACTCGAACTGGGATTAGCTGTGGCTAAGCGATGCAGGTGTAGGTGGTGGAGGCGGATGTGGAGATGGAGATGGGGCTGGATGTGCAGAGCCAAAAGCTGATTACACACCACATGGACCCACAGGATTGCGATGCTCAGGACCTGCCGGTACAGCTATTCGAGCAGTGGCAGGTGAATTTTTGTGCGCTTTGTAGCAAGTCAATTTGTACTGCGAATTCACGCAGTTTATGCCCGGCACAAATCATTTTCCACTGCGGCCCCGGGCAAGGAGCAGACTGGCGAGGAGCAGCGGAGGAGCCTGCATCTTAATGACCCCCGCCCGGGAGGAACTATCCGCATAAATATGAAGTAAGCTCCTGGCCGGAGCTAGCGCGTGTGTGCTCGCCAGTGTGTGTTTAGTGCAAGCAATCGAGCAGCTGCACTAAGTCTGTTAGCCGGTGTGTAATTCTCTACTTACATACCCTGTAAAGGAAAGTTGAGTACCAAAAATTGGTGGAGTAAATTGTGAATATATGTGTTTCTATTTAAATATGAATTTTCTACAAATAAACCAAACTTTAAGCAGTAGATAGAGGAGTTTTGTAAGCACACAATGAAGTAAAGTAGAAATTACAATTAAAGAAATACAAAATGCATATTAAATGAGGATTGCTTTAACCAAAGTAACTTACCTTTATCACAAATTAGCGAAATAATTTCAGCTTTTAGATCGTATAGAAACTATGTTTTTACAATTGTGTAACAAAAATACTTATTACATTTTCCTGGTCATAAAAAATGTCGATCAACTTTCCCCCATTTGTTATTCGGTTAGCTGTTGTCCGGTTTTTGGGGCTTTGTTATTACGCCTCTCAACTGGCATTTGCCGGAGTCTGCTTTGCTGGGTTTCGGTTCGTTTCGTTTGGTTTACGGATTCGGATTCTGTTTCTGCTGCTTCTGTTCCCTTGGCTTGTTTATGATTGCAGCAAGCGGTTTGGCAGCAATTATTGCTGCGAACAGGAGGACGACGTCCGAAAGGAGAGGGCCATGCGACCTAATGCGCTCGGTTTCAGTGTCATTTGCCACATCGCTTTGTTTGCAGTGCACTTGAGCATGAAATATGCTTGAAGTGTTTGCGGGGTTGACCGAAAAGTTGGATTTCGGATGGGCAAAGTCAGAAGGAGAACTATGCACACCTTAACCTTTTGCCTCTTTCGAAATTTATGCCCAATATCAACTCCTTCATTTAGTTACTTAACCGCAGACAGCAAGTGACGGTGCTGGTGCTGGGACCTGGCAAATCCTACCACTGCAATGCAGCTATAAATTGTTGCAAAGTTTCAGCAATTAGGTAGAAATATGTTGTACAACTTAGCCCGCTGGAACAGAAACGAAACTAAACCAATCCGCTGCGCAGTAAAGGCACAAAAAGGGATAGTAAAACTTGGCCAACAGGAAAATAAATGCGCTTGCATGTTCAAGCCAAATAATAATAAAGAAAATCGTAGTTACCACTGTGGAAATGCCCTTTAAGACGGGCTCTTATTTTGGTGGCAGGCCTTTGCATTTTTTTATTCGTTCAATTAGGCGAAAAAGTCTAAACAAGAAAGTTCTGAAAAATTTACATGAGACAAGAAATATATAGGAAACATTAGCAAGCAAGTTAAGCAAGCTTTTCTAAGAAGGTGAAATAATGTAAATCAAGGGAACATATCTAATTAAATTTTAAAAAATTTTTCAAAGAAACCTTTTCAAATATTACACATTTTTGTGCGTATTGCTACATTCCGATGGCCATAATTATTCCAAATAAATCATTGTTCGGTACAAAAGAATATTAATAGCGGAAATACAAAAAAAACCCGTCATAAATAATAAAATATCCAAGCAAATACAGCATAATTGACATTATGAATCGTAATCGTATTCCATTTGCGAGCAATTACACAATTTATAGGGCAAAAAATAAGGGGAAATCATAGAAATCAATTGTATTGAGCCACAAAACAAATAATAATCCTAGTACCTATTGAGGGACATATAAATGGGGAATTTCAGGAATGGAAATGCGCTCGCCCAGCTATAAATACGAATGACAATAAATTGTCGTTTCGGCCACAATATATATAAATTAAATAAATTTAATGAAACAACAAATCGCATGAGTCCTCTCACACACACACAAAACCATTGGAATGTATAAGCTGCTGGAAAAACCCAAATGAAATAAAGAGGCAAGAACAGCAAACAACTGAAAAGGGAAAGTCAACAATTGTCATTGTCAACTATGGTTGCCAATAAATTGCATTATTAGAGTATACTTTTCTACTGAAGCGTGTGCGTTTCCCTTCCCTCTGTGCTGGGTGTGCAGTCGAGTGGTGGACCGACTGGGTGGAAAAGTATTTGTAATACTATCGGCATGGCTGAAAGGGAATGCCCCCCCTGACCCCAGCATTCAGGCGTATCTATAACCATGGCCCCTGGTTCACTGCGGGTATGCTGACATGCGTGTTTGTTACAGCAATTGTCAACATAAATAAAATTAAATTAATGGAGTAGGGAAAGCACACGCACACACAGAGAGCCAAAGTCTGGCTGTCAGTTGGCTGTCAAAGTGACCATTTCATTTAATACAAACACTGGCAGAGCGCTTTGTCTGGCCTCTTGTGTTTTTGCTGTTGTCCCCTCACCGACAAGTGGAAATTAAACACGCACCCAATGGCCACACACATATAGGAGGAGTACCCACACATTCCATTTCCGTTTCGGCTGATCATTGGCATAAGCAAACACACACAATCACCAGTACACATACTTACATAAGCCATTCAGCATTCGCCATTTTGGCCTGTCTGCCATCCTGCCCGTCTGATAAGTTTTGCTTTCCCTCTTTGAATGTTTGTTTGGTCGCCATCATTATATTCGCAGTCCGTTGCCTGTGGTTTGCTCTATTTTCCGTTGGCCTCCTTTGCCGCCTCTTTATTTTGCGCTGTTCTTTTGTCCGAGGCATAGACGAGAAAAAGATAAACGTTCTACCAGGCTGCAGTGTGAAGGTGCTAAAGGTAGTGATTACACTGAGAGATCGTTCTTACAGGGTATCTATGGAAAAGAGTTAATACTGTTTGCTAATCAAATGAATTCTAAAAGTATTTTAATGCCAATTTTAGATAGTTAATCTTACTTAATTGATGTATATAAATATCGCATCCTGATTGCTTTTGGATATTTCTCAGTGTACGGTAAGCCAAGGCAACTTCCAAGGCCTTCTCCGCTCACCTGATTCCTTGTCTCCCAGACACACACTCACACAGATGAAAATACAAATGGCCTTGACATTTCTTATGCTTATCGCTGTCAGTGCAGGCGTTGAAATTGTAATTTGTGTAATCTCAGGTGGACCAGGCAACGGCGGAGCAACAGCGTCTCAGCCTCCGTGACAAAGAAATAAAGGTGTCTCATGCGAGGCCGATGGTCGGCGGGGTGTGAGCCGGAATGGCTCCATTTGGGGCGGGGCGGAGTAAACCACTTAAACCGCTCGACTAATTAACAACAACATAATGCTAATCCAAAGCGGCGGGCAGGGGACGACAACAACTTGACATTTATATTAAAATTAATTAATTTATTTGTTTCATATTATATAAATTACATTTAGAGCTTGGCACTGCTTAAATCATGCGGCACAACAACGCACGAGATACAAAAACCATTTTTTTAACTAATTAGAATTCGGTGTATTGTGTGTGTGTGTGGGAGTTGTGTTTGTTTTTGGCTTTGTGGGTTGTGGGGGTGGTCAGGTCACCGTCAGGGCTTACATGTGACGGGCGTTGCCGAAGCCACCGTGTCCGGACTGGGAGGCGCCCTTGTTGAAGCCCATCTGCAGGTTGAGCTCACCCTCGTGGGCGCGCAGCTGCTCCTCGGTGAAGGTGCGCTCGTTCTTCTCGGACATCTTGGGACCCAGGGTGGGACCGGTGAACTCGGGGTGCTTTTGCGTCTGTAAGAATCGATTATAAACATATTAAGGAATTCTGAGAAAAACACACGCAATCAGAGGAGCCAAAGAAATCACCTGTCTCCATACAATCGTGTGAATCAACACAGATTGAACAGAGAAATAATATTTTTAAAGAAAATTAAATGGTTACGATTCAGATATATTATTTTTATGTATCAAATCAAATCAAGTCAAGTAAATATATTTCTTAATAGAATAAAATGAGATTTCTTCACCACTCCCCACCAATACATACGATGCGTCCAAGGGCGTAGAGGGAGAGCGTGACCTGGGGGATGTTACGGCGCTCGAAGAGATCGGCCGTCTGGAAGATCTCCTCCTCGGGCACACCGTACTTCTTGACCGCCGCCTGGAAGCGCTGAATGTTCTCCATCAACTGGAAGTTGGTGCCACGCTCCTGGATCTTCTTCACGGAGCCGGGGGCCAGCTTGTTGGCCAGCTTGCACAGCCAGATGCCGTCCTTGAGGATGTCCTCATACTGCCCACTGGGCACCTTCTCGCCCAGCACGGCGAACACCCAGTTGAGGACTTCCTGTTCCTGTTCCTTGTTGCGGGGCTACAAGACGGAAGAGAGAAGCATGAAAACAGGATGTAGGCGGTTGAAACAGGATAGCTGCGGCTAAGTGCCAGGCAAATCAATTTGCTGTAATCGTAGACAATTGCAGGGCAAACGAGCCCAGCCGAGGGCCATGAAATTGTCTCAAAAATAAACAAGGAGTGTCTCCCGCAAGGACTTTGCCCGAAGTTCAAAGGTCAGCATGGGGCTTAGAGTCGGCTCTGCGTGTGTCCGTGTGATTTCATTTGGAAAATGCCCAAATCAAAGCAGATGCCAACAGAGCAGAACCGAGCGGATCCTGGAGCACTGTCTCCTGGAGGAGGCTGGCCCAGAAATAGATTCACTTTCCAATTAATTAATTTTGATTCCGACACCGCGAGTGCTGTCCTGTCCG
The DNA here is from genome assembly GCA_008042675.1 of Drosophila seguyi. NCBI lineage: Eukaryota > Metazoa > Arthropoda > Insecta > Diptera > Drosophilidae > Drosophila > Drosophila seguyi. Next base: position 43,423 of record VNJU01009821.1, on the reverse strand, counting down.
GACAGTCGGGCATTTGCGCATTTTATGGGACAGTTGACAGGGGAAAGCCACTAACTGTTTAATTGAAATTTACGTGAAGGCAATAAATTTACTCGTGGGTCAATTGCGGACGCGCAGTTCATTCACCCAAACTGAATGGTGGTGGGCCTTAAAATCCGATTAGTTCGAATGAAGATGTGCCCAGACTTCCGACTCATTGACCCCTCGTCGGGCCAAACCAAATCCAATTGACCCCCGAACAAGTATTGCTAATTAAATACAATGCAAAATCTGGTCCTAAAATATTTATCCAATGCAAAGCGCCGCTTTATGTGCAACAATTGCCCAACAAAAATATTTTCGTAATTGAAATCTGATGCTTATATGCATCTAGGCTCATTAATATTTCGCGCATTTCGCTAATTTATCGTGTGTTGTTCATGGCCGGTTTTTATTTTATTTTTATTGCTTTGCTGGCCAATTGTGGCTTTTTGTTTGTACGTTTTAAGCTGTCATTTGATTTGTGGGCAAGCATTCCGAATCGAATACATTTTTCGGTTCGAAACCGAAATGCCCGCAAAATGTCAAATTGCACACAATCTGCAAACATTAAATTTAATACATAATAAAAGGATAAAAAAACGAAACAAAAAAGGTTTTATTTTATATCTGACCATATGAATTTTAACAATTTAATTTTGCAAACATTAATTTCTAGCTCTGGATTTACAAAGTCTATTTCAATTCGGATACAGATAAAATAAATAACTTTGTTTCAAAGTAAAAATTAAAAATTGCGGTTTTCTAAGTCTTTGTGAAATTCTTAAGTTATTATACATTAATTAATGGTATCCGGTCTTCGAAGTTTTACATTTTTTAATGGTTATTTTTGTTACTTTTGCCAACTTGTGTGTTTGGTTATATATTGTTATGTATTTTTATTGAGCGGCGCACAACTGTCTGTTGCATACAAGAAGTGCATGAAAGCCGCCGCATTTTCATATTTCCAAGGGAAAATTATTTATTTATTTAAAGCATGTATTTATGGGTAAAAATTGAGCTTGAAGCTGCAAGCGAGCCACAGCAATGGTACGCTTTAATGGCAACCAATGAACCGAGGGGATTTTAATGAATTGTACGTCAATTTGCATTCGCAATTGCTTCAATTCCAATTCGATTTCGTAGCCGGGTTCATTCCCCACTCTCTTTTTTTATATTCAGGTGTTTTTTTTTTAATTGAATGTACAAACAAGCCGGCAATTGTTGTTGTTGTTGTTGATCTTCTGATAGAATTGCATTTTACGTTTGGCTCTTGGCTCTGTTTTCTCATTATTAATTGGTTTATCTGGTTGGCCGCTTGACAGTTGGTTTTCCTTTCTTCTGCTGCATTAAAAAATCATTTTGTAGGTGATGAACAGCTAAGTGAAATCGATTGCGGTCAGCCGGCACAGTACTGGGGTTCAATTTCTGTGCGACGTTTGCAGAATTCATTTTAAGTTCGTTAATATTGCGCTGTATACACAAACGCAAAAATCTGTGGTTAGTTTTACTAACCTTATAGCATTTAATTGGTATTTTTAATATCATTATCAATTGATTAAGAAGAATCATAAAGATTTCCTTTCATTAAAACCATATTTTACTGGTGTATAATAATATTTTTGACAAATAAAAATTTAAAAACAAAACACAACTAAGCCACAAAAGCATTAAATTAAATGTTTCGCATGGTTAACTTTTAAAAGGTAAAAAGAAGTAAATTAATTAAAATAAATAACTGGGACGCCTATTGATAATGCTGATCAAGAGTATATTTAATTTATACAATCGGAAATGACTCACTGAATGCAAACATTTCACTAAAATTAAATTACTTTGCTAAGGTATACAAATATCTACGAAAATTTAAGTGTTCCTCAATATTTTTTCCATAAAGTATCCCTAAATATTTTTCCCATTAAAAATGGGCGAAAACCAGAGATTTTTTTATTCATATCTATAATTGAATTTTCATACTTTTCTTTTACTTTCCCTTTTTTCCGAAATTGTATTTATTTATGTATTAAATTAACTCAGTTTACCCTAAAACTGGCTGGAAGGACTCTGAAACACATCTTTAATTCATTTAAAAAGTGTGGCTGCTCTTAGCCCGACCTTCAAATAACCCTCAACTTTTGTGGCGATATCTTTTCTTTTTTGTTTGCTTGAATGGCGACCTCTTTTTAGTTTGTTTGCCTTTTTCCGGCTGCTGGCATAAATAAAAATTTTCATTTGAACATAAAGATAAACGCTCATTTTTGCTGCTGTTATTTCAATTTGTCATTTGGCCAGCTGCCAATTGGCGGATGCCGGCCAACATTAACCAAAGCAAGTGAAATGAAAATTGCGCCCAAACACAAGGGGTCTGACAATCAGCTCGTTGCTTTTTTTTTTTTGTATTTTTTTATTCGCGTTTTATATCATTCCCTCGGTATGAAATGTTTATTTTTTACAGACGCCGCCTTGTGGCCTTGAGTGGATTGTAAAAGACAAGCTAAGCAATGCAAAATTGCATTAAATTTTTGTTCGTTCCTTGGACTTTACGGTTATGGCCTTTGCATTGTTGCCAAGAAAGTGGCAGACGCGCGTCAACAATTTGTTTGGGTTTTCGCCTGATTATTTTGTGGCGATGTTTTTGGCTCAACAGTTTGCTGGCATAAACATTCCAAATTCAGTTTAAAGCATGAAGTCATCCTTTCCGAGTTTTCCATTAAAAACGCAATGAATCAAACCCCACAAATAGACATGCATTAATTAAAATATGTCATACGGTTGACTGCGAAAAAGGTCATGGGTCCATTTAAAATACAACGCAAAAAAAAGGAACCGTTTGGTTTTTAATATATTATAAACATATGGCGTTGGTTAAACAAAAAATTACATTATAGCCCAGCTATTCATAATAAATGTAGTGTGTCATTAAGAGAATTTATTACATGTTAATTTGTATGCACAAATTGAAAAGTTTTTATAGGACAAGTTGTCACCAAGTCAACGGGAATTATTGTAAAAAAAAAATCATAGATAGTACAAGAAAAACGCGACACTCCCCCAAAGACAAAGTTCGACAATTGTTTTTATGCAACTCTGACATTACGCCCTTAATTCAACAAAAATAATTCCCTTCAATTAAGCGCAAAGTTATGGCCCGCCGGCTGTGACTGTCTGTCGTCAGTGTTATTGAGAGACAAATGCCAGCAGCGGAAATTTGCAAATTAATTATGAATCGAGGGTGTAAAAGGAATACAAAATGTGCCAAATAACTTATGCATGAAAACTGTACAATTTTTTGTATTAAAGTGAGTGATTTGCGACCGAATGTAGGGCAGGCTTTCCTCCATCGATCCGGGAAGGGAATGGGATAAATTTATGACTGGTTAACTGGGCAGCAGGACCCAAGGGATTTTTTTGGCCATCCCCAGGCCAGACTGTCAACTAAGTGATTTTTTATTTAAATGTACGAAAATAAATGGCACAAATACGCGATATATGAGAATGAATTATGATCTGGCAGCTGCTCTGAGTGGGCGGCGCTGAAAACACTCGCCCAGAAAACCAACTGAGGCCCTCGGGCATAATCGGGCCTTTGTAGGAGTACATCTGCATAATACTTCGCTCCGTCAACTGTTAATTGACTATTTAAATATTTAATCAATTTAAGAAATTTTTAATTAAATCGCCAACGCTGTTTGCAATTAAATATTTTGTCTTTTAATTGCTTATTTAATTATAAATACATATAAACATTGATTGCTTTATGTATTTCTGTGGGCGGATTCGCGCAAAAACATTTGCGAATTTGTACGCTGTACAGACATAAATCAGATGCAAATTCATTGTATTAATAAGCAGTTTCACATTAAATGAATATGCTGCTATTTTGCACTTTTACAAATATATATCTCCTGTTTATTCCTCACTTTTTTCTCGCAACAATTTAATTTGCTGATTTTCCTTTTCATTTCGTTTTATTTGATGCCACTTTGTGTTTGAGTGTGCAAATTAATTGATTGAGTATATCGTCTGAACGTGACTTTCATACTCGCAATGTTTCAGTAATTTTATAAATATTTATAATTTATTTTGTTTTTTTTTTTCGAGCAGCCAGATTCGTTTTCATCTCACTTCGCCAATGCAATCGGAAACCATCAATTGACGTTAGGATACTGTTTAATTTTGAGCTGCTGCTCATGTTTCCGAAGTAAAATCCCGTTAGGGGAATAATTAAGATAAAATAAATGGATTTTTAATAAGCGATTACAGTTATTAAACACTATTGTATTTTTTTTTTGTTTCTATTTATTTTTTATTTCTATTTAATCCAGGACACAGGATATTCCTTTGTGAGACTTACAGCCATTATTTATTATTTTATTTGACTTAGAAATGCAACTTAGTGTGTGGCGCGTTTGAAACACAAATTTCAACTGACGCAAGTTTGTTGAAACAATTTTCCAAATAGCCTAAGAGCCCGATCCCGCAAGATAATTTACGAAAATGCTGAAAATGTTTTTAGGTTAGGCTAATGCCGCTGTCGACGTCGACGTCAGCGAACAGATATAGATTTGCCCGATGCCAAAATCGCCCAAAATAATGCCAGTGTGGGTGCAGGAAAAGGGGGGCGGCAAAAACAAATTTAGATGCCAACAGCAGCGGAAACTGTCTGTGACGTCACCGTGCAAAAATCGGAGGAAAATAAGAAATATTGAAAGGAAGCGCAGACAGAAGTGTGCCCAGTGCCAGTTGCCAGATATCTGTTATTGAAGTCGATTCCTTTCGCTTTCTGGGTTGGCAGAACAAATTTCAAGCAATTTGCCAGCAATTATGCTAAGTCAAGAGCACATACTTGTATCTCAAAGATACATAATACTTGTGCGGGTGAAACGGTTGAGATTGTTTGCATACCTTTAGCTAATTTAACTGGGTAACTACAGTGTTTGCTGTCGAGATTGAAAGAGTAAGCCATTTATTTAAGCCTATCTGGTTGATAGTATTATAAAAAATATTTATATTTTAATAAATCTTTTATCTACAAGTTTCTTTGTGTTTCCACTTTCAAGCAATTCAGTTCCAAGCATTCAAATTAAAAGAAATGAAATCATTTAGATTGAATACTCGCTTTGTTTGTCACAAGCAATTGCTCCAAAAACTAAAATCAATTTGTAATTTCATTAAAACTTTTGCTCATATGACAAACTTTCGCCCGCTGATAATTTGGCTAAAAGCAAACGCAGCATCACAACAAAGTTTACGCTTCCATTTGTTTATTTGAATGCACTATGTGAAAATGTAATTAAATTATCTAGACAGGCATTTGGCCAAGTTCAAGTTTAAGTTTCTATCAGTGGCCAAGGCAAGCTGCCCCATAAAATCTCTCTCGTCAAAATAAACACAAACAAAACACATGGGGCGCTACGATTTCTTTTCGCACCTGAAGTCCATAAATCTTGAAAATTCAAACATTTGTTTCTTTGCCTGACCATCTCTGTTTTTTCAGTTGTGGAAAGGTGTCGGCCTTTTATTTCATTGACAAGATAGAATTTTTTTTTTTTGTCCAATCACCTTAATTAATTTTAATATATCAAATAAAACCGTTCATCTTGAAAAACCACAGCCTTGCGGCTTTTGCAGATCTAGTTAGGAGCCACAGCAACATTCACGCTTCATCTAAAAAACGCTCAAAACGAATGAATAAATTTCATATTTATTTATTTCGCACAAAACGAACGAAAAGAAAAACAAAATACTTGAATATGAAAATTTATGGATAAATGAACTTCACCATGAACTGTGTCTGTGGAAAATCCTCGATGAAAAGCAGCACAAACAAAATAATCTACGAACGACGAACACCTACGGGAAAAAATCAAAAACAGCTGCCAAGGCTGCAATCAAAATTAATTGAGCAACTCGGAGCTCAGTGTCAGAACGTGCGTGAGTGTGTATGGATTTATATTTATTCTGCGAGAGTCTGTGTCAAAGTGAAGGCGTTGGCGTGGGCGTTCGTCCACCGCACACAGCGACCTACAAAAAGTGGCCCAAAGTCTCGGCATTGCCTGCCAAGAGCTGGCAATCGAAATGGTTTTAGTGTAAAAAGCATCAGATTTATGAGAACATGATTGCGGGACAATAGGCAGGCAAGAACCAGCTGGAAATGATCTTTTAAAAAGTCACACACTTTGTTGTTTTTGAAAAAGTCACTTAACTCGTTATTTTTAAAATTAAATTTAAATTCTATTTATAAATAAAAACGACAACCTGACTGAAAACTTAATAATAATACATTAATTTCCCAAACAATACTTAATATATATAAAGCAAAATAATACAAACTTATAAACAATAAACGATTGAAACGTAATATAATATTTCCACAATTATTAATTAATTTATTTATTTGTTTTAAAAATGCACCTTCATGTAACGCATATAAATATTCAGAAACATATTACAATCGTTTCTTTATTAACTAAAATTTAGGTATTAAAATATAATTATAATAATAACAATACTTAAACATTGAAATGCATTGTTAGCTCTGATATTATAAACTTTATTTTTCCTTACTTAATTTCTTAACGATTCCGAATATAAAATAATAAGATAATACTACTTTAAAAGTACTTCCAAATATTTGGAATATTGTAAAACCGAATTGTTTATGATTTTGTTTAGATATTCCCAATCATCTCATTATTATTTTTTCTTTCATCGCAGTCCCAAGTCAATAGGATGAAATACTTCTGGCGGCCACAAAGAGCATCAAAGATGAGGCGGCTCACTTTTGTTTTTTGGCCAAGACAACTGACCAACTGTTGCGCATAAATAAGCAACGGAAAATGGGCTTTAAAGAACAACAACTTGCGGGCGGAAAGAGAAGCAGAAATAAGCAGCTTTGGAGGAACACTTGTCGATAATTATGTTCAAGGCAGACCGCACAAAATCGAGGTCAATTGTGTGTATATCTGGACACATCCAGCAATTTGTATCTACTACCCACAAAGAGGATTCAGCAGATTGGGTTTCAGCCAGGCCCTCTTCGGTATACCTTCCTGTCCCTCCTGGCTTTTAGCCCTACTCCAGCTGCCTTCCACTTTGCTGTGCTAATTAATTCTTTGTGCTTGGTTTATTCTGAATCTCGCTTATTTGTTCCCGGAATTTTCGATATTTATGCGCGGCCAGCGAATTCCTTTGAATTAAAGCAGTTATTACATTTTATATTAAATATCTAGCAGGAAGTTAAAGCTCCGGGCTGCATACATTACAGCTTTAATTTAAATTAATTTAACCAAATTCGTAATTTTATTAAAATGATTGGTTAACTGCGGCAAACTAACAGCAGTTGTTAGGCTCCCATTAGCATTAGTTTCGCTAGAACAGAGTGAAAACAATTTCACGTTAATTAGAAACAAACATGTTGTGTGTGTGTATGAAGTAATTAATTATGCATTTTGCCATTCGGGGAGCAACGATGTTTGGTAACAACCAAATGGAATGGATCAAATAAAGTTGCACTTATCTACAATCCACATGTGAAATATTCGAAATGCTTTTTCCTTGCCCCCCCCGAAAAATAAAAAGGGAAAAGCCCGACGCTCAGCAAATTTACAGACCAGCTCTGTAACATTTTTCTTCTCGCTTTTATCTCCGAACACGGTCGTAAATGAATTTTGTATGCAAAATAAGTGAAATGTACATTTGGTTTAGCAGTTTTTTGTTTACCCAGTTTGAGCTTTTGCCGGTTTCGGGTCTCCTGCTCCGCTTATCCAACAAAGATAGCTGTTTACAAGGAGTCAACAGACATGTAGGAACGATTATTTCTGTTTTATGTGCCATGAAGGCATTAAAAGATTGAAGTTTGAAATGCTGAACGCCCCAGCTCCAGCTCCAGCCACAGTACCAGTCCCAGTTCCAGTCGGAGGTCCATGGATAAGCCATAAATGAATTTCTCTCTGCTGGCAGTTGTAAATTACGAATAAATTCTCTGGTCCAAAGGTTGAATGGCCCAGTTAGTGGGGTCCAGTTCCATTGAGCCAACAGTCTGTCTCCTTGTGCATTAGGTTCTCGGTGTATATATACTTTTTATGCTACATCTAAACACTCCCCTCGATGGCCATGCAGTTGGAAATTTATCTTTGGTCGGCGCCAACAAATGCTAAACAAACAATTTTCAATTTAAATAATTCCTTCTGCATATCTTGAACACTGTTTGCCAACTCCCCGTTCTGCCTTGACTCCGGAATAGTTGAGTATATATTAAAATACAAAAAGTACAAAAATATGGTAACGGGCAAAACGAAGCGCGCAAAAATATTCTAGCCGCGGGCATTAAAAGGCAACACGCAAACAATTTGCGATATAAACTCATAAAAATGCACAAATTTATATACAGGAAAAAAAAGCCCGAGTTTATTTGTTCTATATGCAGTCTCCTCCGATTCCATTCTATTTTGTTATTATTTTTTCCTGCCCCGGCTGCTATCTTTACGGAGCATATTTTACCCCGGGCCTGTTTACTAATAAGGCAGCCCCACAGCCCAGCACCACCCACCGAATCCCACGATTTGAATTGTAGATTCAGCTCACACTTGGTGTGCAACGTGTGCAGCGTGTAAACAGTTTCTGGATACGAGTATCAGTTTCGCTATTAGTAAACATTTGTATTTCTCTATTCTCAGCTCGGTGCTTTCCAACCAAATTTGCCACTCATTTCCGGTAGGCGTTCCGTTCGTGTAGGATCGTGGAAAAGTCTTCGTCAGCCTGGCTCGGGCCTATTTGCCGGAATTCTGGCACAAATTTAATGACAGCCAGCATGTGTTGCTCATCGACTTTGAGTCCATTGAGCGAACGCCTTCTATATCCGAAAATGAGTGGGAGTGTATGCATATCGAGATGTAGCTTATTTTTTGGCCAGTTTGTTTCTGATGTTTAATTTCTTGCCAGCTTTCCTGACATTCATTAGGTTTAACTGTCTAAATGAGATTTTTACGGTGTGTTTTATTTGTTATTCTCTGGTGTCGATCGAAAAAAATAAACTTAAACCGCAAATTGTTGCTATGATTTTTTGTTTTTCTAAATTTTATGTTTACAAAAATGTTTTTCCTTTAAAGATTGTTTGCTGTTGTTTATAATGAAATACTAAACACGAATATAAATTATGAGGACAATAAAATGTATATGGTTTTTTTCCACATTAAAAATAAATCATTCTCCAGAAAACATAAATTTTGTGAGAGTGTATAGGTAAATTGTATTTTTATATAGAAATGCTGTTATTGGTCTTAAAACAGGAACTCTTATTTTGTAAACCGATTTGCTGATATATTCTTTAAATAATTTGTTTTTGTGCAAGTTAGTTAGATCTTTTTATAACAATGTTTTAAATTGTTTTGGCAAATTTTATGCTATGATATGAAACTTTCGCTAAACATCTGAGCTCATATATTTTTCGTATACCAAAACGTTTAATTTTGCATAAAATATGAACCTATGTGTAAGACTATATGTAAGAATGTGTACAAATATTTGGGGGAAAAATCATCTTAGACTGAAGGATATAAACAAATCGAAAGGAACGACGAAGGACTCACACACTTTGGGATGGCAGTAATGTGTTTGCTTGTATGTACATGCAAATGAAATTTTCTTGTTCCTTCTTGCAAGCAAGTGCATTAAAACATGCATGAGCCAAGCCATCTTTTCCACCTCCAGCATCTTGGGGAAATGTGCGTGTCTGAGTGTGTATCTTTGTAATCACTTTATTTTGCATATGTGAACTACGTTAAGTGTATGAGTGAGCGGGGGAGCGGATGTATGTGAGTGAGTAAATAAATTGCAAAAATATTTTAAAGGTTGCCACAGCCACGTCGCTCCCAGATTCTCTGGACAGCATCGTGTACCTAGAGAGAAAGGCTGTCAGTAAATGAAATAAAACTAAAGAAGAGTGGAAAACTCGAGGGGGAGAGGGGAGAGACGACGGGCTCAAGGATTTGTAAAATTTATCGTAGACATCATTATGCGACAATTTCTCTAGCTTACACATATACTCGTACTTGTACATACGCTCCTCCACGTCGTGCAGCCGATGTTGCTCCTGTTACTGCAACATCCTAGCAACAGCAGCTGCAACATGCGAGCGCATCTCGCATATCCTGGAACTGGCAGCTTTGCATTTCACGTCTTACATTGGCAAAATCGTTTTTAAAATGCAAAAAAATCCAACAAAATGGCAAGAAAAAACCTCTGGAAATCCAACTAAATTATTCAAAACATAAGCAAGCCATGATATATGGCTGAAGACGGCAAGCTGAAAGCGAAATTGCAGCAGGAGTCGGGGGGTGTTCCTGGCAGATTACGTTATTCCCCTAATTGATTGTGCAGGATTAAACTTTGGCCAACAGGAAATGGTTGCAAATGTGTGTGCGTGTGCACACTGCTTGCACGGCGAGCACTGCTTGATTGACTTCCAAATTGCTTGCATACTCTCAGGCTGCCAAAGGTTTATTAGATTTAAAAACCATCTCATTCTTTATAACCTTTCGTTCAGATATTTAAAATTTTGTAATCTTTTGAAATACGCAAGACACTGCACACTTGTATATTAACATTTTTTTATTAGATAGGGATTTATTAGGAAATCTAACTCGTAGAGAAAATAGTGCTTAAAAGTGTACTTAAAAGGAAAAAATTACCAAGTTCAAATAAATGAAAAGGGAAATTTTAAATTGTATACTTGATATAAGCTTAAAATATTATCAGTTTAAAACTAAATATATTAACATACCAAAACGTAAGGGAATAAACATAAACAATAAAGATATTTAAATTGTTTTCTGTCTGTTCTGTGCCAACTTATTTAGTCAAAAACATTCTGAGTTGCCATTAAAACAATTACGAAGATAATTTGCAAACATATCAATAACCATCCCCTGCAGGCTCCGGAGTTTACCTACATCGAGGCGAAGAAAACCCATTAGGCAAATAAACTTGCGTAGAGTGAAGGCGGATGGCAGACAAACCGCACAACATTATCCAAGATGCCTTCGGTGGGAGCCCTACTCAGCCCCTGACAGCCATAAAAACGTGCAAAATGAATCATTATAAATAACAATAAACGGGACGTAAGCCATATTTTAGCCATAATAGCTAATAAAACACACACCAAAGTGGCCAGCAGACCGAACAGGAGTCCGAGAATGCCTTGGAATCATGCAAGCCTAACAGAACCGACGTGTCCATGTCCGACTACATTTAAAATGATAAAGGCAGGCCCCAAACCGACAGGCGGTGGGGGAAATAAATAAAAAAAAGGTTGCTATGCCTCAACAATAAAGCCAAGAGACCGAATGGAAAACAAAGGCAGCCGCCGGAGAAGTTGAGCGAAATGAGAAGCAGGCCCGATTCTCGTGTTCATTCAGGCGACGAATGCAGCACCTTTCACCTTCAGGGACAGATAGAAAAAAGCCGTGCACAGAGAAAATTAGTACATTTAAATATTAAAACTATAATTCCTACCTAACTGCCCTAAGATTGAGAATAAGGTTTATTATACTTATATATAAATAATATATAGCATATACCATTAAATTTAGTAAAATAATGGTAGTAAAATTACAACTTTTACAAATTTATTACTAATTGAATTTTAAGTTTTTATTTCTCCAAACTTGTTCCGTGATTTGTGCCTTATTTTCCACAGTGTGATAAAATCAGTGGCAAAAGAAGAGGAGAAACCAAAACAGGAGTCGAGGAGAAAGCTGACGCGGTCAGCGGCTGTTTGCTCGTATATTTCACGCTCGAACGTCTTTGGGGTCACACAAATCCGATTTACATGCAAATAAATAAAATTCATGTCGAACTTCGAGTTGCAGACAATAAATTTTTGAGTGCGCTTCACTTGGCCGGGCAAAAAGCATGAAAGGGACCACGGAGGAGCAACTGAAACAAAAAGTAAGCGAATGAAATGCTGAAACAGAGTGCAGACCAATCGCTCGGGAATCGCCCTTTAGTACTCCCGCCCCACCCATTCCTCCTTTGCAGGACTACGCGCTGTGAAATTGTATTTATAATGAATCCAATGTGATATGCCGATTTTACACTCCTCTGACTTACATTCCGGCCACTTGACATTCGTGGAAATGAATCGCGAAAATTGCGTCAGTCTTTGCCGTTGCCTCTGCACTTGCCTCAAGACTTCAATTTAAACTTTCGCCAGCGGCTGCAATTTATGCAAAGCATTTCAATAAACTCATCAAATTCCTTGGACGGCAACGAATGGATGCGCTTAATTTTACGGTAATAAAACCCATAGACACAGTAAGAGCAGTAAAAGCCGGCGGATGTAATGAAATACTACAAAAATGTCAAATGCGAAACTACTGCAACTAATAATAAAAGCAAATATGAAAAGCGAATTCATTTTGGTATCCCTTGTCGTATATTTTAGTGAGTTGTTGCTCTGTAGATGTAACCTTTTTCTTAATTTTTGTATAACGTTGTATTGTAATTGCTGTTGCCTTGCATGCAGCAGATGCCATCCATCATTTCTGCTTACAGGGCATCTTGTGGTCGTAGCCCAAAAACACGGGCATACTTTATGCTTGTTTTATTATTTTAAAACCTTCTGAGTCACTGGGAGCAACGAAAGAGAATTTTCTCGGCTGTCATTTGTTGGTGTTGCCGCTGTTGTTGTATAGGTGAGCTGCCCCCCTGCCTCTCTTTCCTTCCCAGCCCCGTCCCAGCACCCCCGCAATGTTGTGATGAGAATGTAAATTACCCGGAAAATGCGACATATATATGCTCACAACAGCAGCAACAATATCAGCATCGCCAAGGACAACTAGAAACGGGTACACTTAAATATTGAACAAAACTTGAAGAAGAAAAGGTATAATGGCTATTAAAAAATACATAGAGTTTTGGAAAATGCTTTTTACTATTTTAAGTTTTTATTTCTTTAATTTTTTTGGGGAAATTCATATTTATTAATTGTATTAATTATTATAATTATTATTATGTGTTAAAACCTAGGTAAAGTTTGTCACACAAAAATGATTAAAATAATTTTTCTAAGTTACCTTACAAATTTGTTATGCAAAATATATATTTTAGAATATTTCTAGTTAAACTTTTAGATATATACACAATTATTTACTGTGACATATTTCAAAGAACTTTTATAAGAAAAGACTGTGAGTGTACACAATTTTAGCCAGGTTGGGCGATGGGGAAGCCGAAATCGGGGCGTGGCTGTTCCCACAAATGGCTCCCGCTGTCAACTAAAGTGTAAAAAAATGGCAAGTTGAGCGTTGAAAGCGACGGAAGTCGTCCCCACAATGCAAGTGGAGCAGATGCCGGTGCCGGAATGGGTGAGGGTGGGTATGGGCGGAGGTTGAAAACAGGAAGAAAGCCGGGGTCGAGGTCTTGGTCTTGGCTCTTGGTCGTTGCTCACCATCCTGACAGGAGACAACAATGTAACATAATGGCGGTAACATTGAGTGCCTACATAAGTCCTTTTAATTTGAATATTTTACGGTGGCAACTTAGGTGCCGCCCCTCGGTCCCATCCCTTCTCCATCACAAGCACACACAGGGGCAGGTGTGTGTCAATTCATGGGCTTGTGTGTGATTTAAGACGCCATTGAAGAAAACTTGTCGACTGAATGGCAAAGAAAGAGGCAAAACGAAAAAGAAAAAGCGGAGAGCACCCAAAGAAAAAAAAAAAACAACCTCTAGCACGTGTTGTAATTGTCGAGTGTCAACGCGGAAGTGTACGTGTGTCACCGTCAGCCGGAAACGGAAATGGCAACAATGTGCCCTGCTGCCGAAATGAAAAATTAAAGTTATCGCAGTGTCATTAATGGCGATGTCAGCCAGGATTTTTCCCCGTCTCTATGCTTCCTGTGCCGTATTTTGGTTTTTATCGCGGGCTCATCCGTGTGACCCCTAACACTTAGCTTTTAAGCCTCGTGCTTGTCTCTGCTGTTAATGCGACAGATAGGCATGTCTTCGAGACTGTCGAAGGGGACTTAACGTTTCCCAAGGGGTTTAACCAAGTTAACATACAAGCCGCAATTCAAGAAGCCACCACCTCGACCTCATGGTCATATGAAGCATCTGCTTACTTTGCATGTAGCAAGTGTTCAATAAAGAGGAACTTGGTAATTCAAACAAATTGAGATTCTACAGTCTTTATGAATAAATTTTGTAGCAAAAAATATTTTATAACTTTGGAAAAAACAATTACTTTAAAAAGATATTATTTATATTTCTATAGAAAACTACTACAAAGCCATACGACTCATGCCTTGAATGCTGGTCAAAAATTGGCGTGGGTCACAACGAAATTAGTTTCTACTTGTAGCTATGACGACTGAAATTCTTGTTTTCGCAATCGCAGGCACCGCCTTTGTGCGATTTTAATGCCACTTTTAAGCGGAGTCAAATATAACAAGCTATTCAATAACAACAACAAGTGAGCTCCGCGCACGTGTGCGATTGCCTTTCCTCTTACTCACTGTGTGTTTGTGCTTTTCAGGGGTCCCAAAACTCAATAAGGCAAAACTCACAAGCGCACACACAGACACCTCGAGGTTAGTCAAACACATTGGAGTAAGGGACGAGTTGGATGAATATGGGAACGGGAATGCCTGGCAACCAATAGACGTGTTCATCATACGCCACGTAAACCGGATACAATAATAAAAGGCAGCGAGGCTGAACAGAGAAACGAGAATATTCCACATAAAGACAACATTAAAAAGTCAGAAAAACAGGTAAACAAACGGAACGACACGAAACGACGTCCTTTGTCGCTTCGAGCCAAGGAGCTGTCGCTTTACTTTTAATCCTCTGCACAGTAAAAATAATTTCGGAACATTTTACAGGTCTCCCCATTATGATTTCGATGCAGGAATATATTTCTACAAGAAATATAGTTAATTAAAAGATAATGTGACCAAAACAATTGGAGGGATTTTTTTACCAAGCCAATTGATGTGAAAGGTAAAGTAATGCCAATTTTTTCCTGTGCGCGGTGTTATTTTCGACTACTCCGACTCCGGCGAAATGCAAACTGTGTAATAAAACGTGTCGAAGAAAGTCTTTGGCGTATTTCATTATCGGAAATTTGCCGGGAGAAATAATAACGTTGATCTGCAGCAGTTGATTTTGAAAGGCATTTGTTTGCCCATCGACTCCTGGATACTTCGCTTAATAACCTTCCGCTGGCATCGATACATCAAGTGGTGACAGTGACAGGTGGCGGCTTCCGCCGCAAATCCAGGTAAATTAATCATTTTTGCACAAATTCAATTAAGAACTCAGGGCCGGGAGAATCGTGCGTGTGTCAAAGTTTCGTGAATCAGAACTCAGAACTCAGGGCTCGACTCGATTTCCCCCCCATCTACGGGATTTTCCACACACATTCGCTGGCTGAAGTTTAAAGTCCATTTCGTGCATTCGACAGCCTTCGAAAAATCCAACGAGAAGCGTTCTTCTCGCATTTGAATGCCACTTCAGGCCATTTTGGCGTTGGGCCCACTCGCTCCCATTCCACTTTGGCCAAAAGAGCCCAGTTACTCCCGTTCTGGTATCGGATTCCGTTTGGCCGCCGGGAGCCTTCAATTTCATCCCCATTGGCCACTTACAATAGCCAAATAGAAGGCTGAGTTCAAGAAAAGAGATGGTAGTGAAGTAAGCCGAACCGATTCCGTTTTGGCTTTTCGTGCCAAGTGTTTTTATTCTATTTTTGATGAACACGTGGCGTATACGTAATTTAATCTTGCACTTACTTCCGTTTTCACTTTGCAGCTTCGTTTACCATTATCACTTGTGCGCTTTCATTAAGCCCTAGACGGTGTAAGTTAGTTCCCATAAGGTGCTTGCGTTATTCGGTTTTAGTTTATCTTTTCTAAATAAAAGAATTGTATTTATTTCTCTATGTTGATTAAGCATCTTGAATTTAGATAACTTAAATTAAGTTATTATTTCAGTTATTTTTATATTTTGAACTGTATTGTAACTATAACTATAAAATAAACATTAATTACCTATTGCATTTTAACTTTGTACAAGACATTTTATTCAAGAAGTCTTTATAGAGGTAAAATGTTTATAATCTGGTATTTTCTTTAAATAAATGTAAACGTTTTAGGAAAATCATTCGTATCCCCATTCTATGCAACATTATTTTTGCACAAACACAAGCATTTTAGCATTATGCACCTGTTTGCCGATTATGTGGCGCCATATGGCCAATGAAACGTAGTTTTTTATGGCTGCAGAGCATTCACATATTTGCACATCAATGAATCGCTTTTACGCCTGGTTAGCTCAGCATTTTATTGTTGCACCTGATGTTGCATTTCCGCCGCATGCATTTCCCAAAGCTCCGTGGCATAGGGCCCCGGGTGTTAGACACTGCGTTTAGACTGGCAGCTGTTAAGGTGTGGCCACGGTTAGGAATATTCTTGGGCTGCCAAATGCCCGGCTAAGTACACACTTGACGGCAGCAATTGAAAGCGGGACCGGAGTGAGATGTCTTGCATTTTAAGCAACTTTGAAAAGTACAATTGAAAAGCTACGCGGACGTGGTTCTACCGGAGGAGAAGCTGACATTGGAGCCCGAATAAAGCTGGGGAAAAGTGTAATTTAATGACCGACAAAGGAATACTTTCACCTGGCCAAAGTATAATGGGGGAAACAATCCCAAGTCAGATGCAACATCTTTTTGCGAACTCACACCAGAACCCGGCATCCGGCACCCGGCACCCGAACCTGCCCCAGCTCCTTGCACAAAATTGCATTTTTCTCGTTATCTCCGACCCTCGCCATCCCGCAGCATTCTGTCCGAAAGCCAAAACGAGCAAAACGTACAAAGTTTTCTTTCGCAATTTGTTTTGTTTGCCTCTTGCTCCGTTCATTTTGTAAACAGCATGGAAAATTGCACAAAACTTTGGCCAGCAAAAACACAAAGTTAAAGGTGCTCCCATGGATTGGATAAATCAGGGCAATGAGGAGCGGACCGGAGCCCCGGGCTGCCAAGTTCTCAGCTTCGCCATGTTCCCGGCCAGCAAGCCGTACCAGATTGATAGACAAACAGACCAGACCGAATGACCAATGCAGCTGCTTTTCAATGGAATTGGCCAAGACAGCCTGGCCAGCTCACAGCTCACATCTCACAGCTCACAGCTGGCGGTTGTTGATACATGAGCAACATTTCCAAGCACAGATTCGAGCGTAAGAAATTGGATTTTTCAAATGGAAATTGACTTTTCGCCCAGACTTTCCGATGCAGGCAAAAAGCAGCCGAAGCACCACAAACAAAGGTGAGGTGGCAACATAGAGGGTTCCTTTCATGTGGCAAATTAAAGATCCCGGCTGATCGTTCTTAATTGAAATGAAGGGAAATGCACAATTGGAAAAAAGCAAGAGTGTGGTGGGAAATCATAGGAATTGTTTTGAGCAGTTTTCCAAATTGCTAAAACAAATTAATCAGATAACGTTATTCTTTAAAGGCTATATAAACAATATTCAACCAGAAATTCCGGTTAAGAAAACCTCATCAAGAAAGAAGCTAATATTATTAAAAGTCACGTGACTCAGCATCGCGACTACATCCTTTTTAATATTCAATATTTCTGTACCCACCATTCTGGGTAATATCGTTTTCACATTCCCATATTTTCACTTGAATCTTTCGAGGGAAAAGAGGGTTTAATGGATTTTCTCTGCAGCATTTCAATAAAATTTCCTCCGCATTTATACAATAATCACTCGAGTGCACACTCCCTCTTATTATCCGACGACATTGCTGAAGGAGGCGTGGCACTTAAGCCTTTCTGCCTACTGTCTACTGCCTACTGCCAGCTGCCTCTTCTTCTGTTTCTTCGTCCCCATGGCACAGGAATCTCCTCTTACTTTGTAATGGTTTCCTGAAATATAAAGAAGGACGAAAATTGTTCACCTTAAACACCCAATTATATCAAAAAGAAAGAAAATGAAAATGTTCCATTTAACGCAATCAAGTTGATAAGCGGGAGGGCGAAGAAATTCACAGCTGCCAGGGGGCATAGGCAAGGCACTGTACGCATTACAGGTGAGTGGGCGGCCCAGGTAAGAGGAGCCCTTTATTACGCCGCAATAATGAAGGCTCTTAAGCGAGAAAAAGAAATAGCGGCGGCAGATGGCAACAAGAAAAATCCCTCAATATGCAATTTACCATAAATTTGTAATTTACTGTCAAATTATTTTCATAAGCCATTTGCATTTATATGGGGAGCACACAAGCCCACAAACAAGGGGGACGAGCATATGTGCTGCAAATAAGGAACCGCAGAATCCCGTTTTTCCCTTTTTCCTTTTCCCTCTTAAGCACTTAGCAAAGCTTTCACTCTCTCAGCAATTTCCTTTGGCGTCGTTTCCCTTCTTTGTCTTTTTATGCGTGAAAATGTGACACCCAGAGAAAGTCGAGTCATAAAATATAAAAAATTGATTTCCCACCGAGTCATTAACTTGTTTAGAGCACTTTTCCCCTCGCTTTTCGGGGGGGGAGGAAAGTTGTTCACGAAATTGAACAGGAAATTACTGTAGGAGTGCTTTCCAAATTGTTCAATTATTTGTGAAATTTAAATTGCGTCAGCGCCAGCAGCAAAAGAAATTTTGTGCAAAAAGTTCATAATAACTAAAATCATAAAAAGTATTAGTTTTCAGAATTACCATTCAGCCACAATTAGGGTTTATTTTCCGACAATCACAGTCAAAACTGTTTATGATTTCCCCAGCGACAACAAAAAATTCACATTATTTCTGTAAAAAACAGGTGCATTTCGGTAAATTTAATTTGTAAATAAAAATGTAGAACAAATCGCAATTCTGGTAAATAAAACGCAATTTTCTATCCATACACAAAGGAATTGATAAACGAAAAATATTCTCCGAAAATATAATCAAACTAAATGCACGTGTTTGTGTGCGAGTCTCCAGGGATTGACCTGGACACAAAAAAGTCCTGCCGAGTGGAATAGAAAGAGAGGAGCAAAGCATTTAGCAAGTGGAAATAAAGTTGAGCAAAAAGTTGATGTAGGAAATGGAAATGGTAGCGCTGTGATGGCATCTATGATTTAGAGGCAAATGATTTGTGTGATTTCGTTGATTACCCAGTCTCTCACATATCAGAACCAATTATACTCCTTTGCACCCGAAAATTATGGCTTCATTTGTAACCCTATACAAGGCCAGGGCTCACACATTTCATTCCGTTTCTTTCTTTTTTTCTCGGCCCACTAATTTAGCGACGTTTGCTAATTTGATGGCGATGGCCTCGCCGTCGTTGATTACACGGCTAAAGGGGGAAAGCAGCTGCTGCCTACGCCTTCATTAAGGCCATTTGCAAAAATCATTGCCATCCACAGCCACAGTAAGTGAGGTGGCAGCGGCGACGGCAGAGTAAGAGGAAAACTTCGTTTGAAGAAATATGCAAGTTGGATTGGGTAAAAGGGAAACGACGAAAAGGAAATGAAAATCATTGGAACGATAAATTTAAATTAACATACTTAATTTTACACAGCGCACGCACCCCGCACCAGCACCAGCACCCCCTGGGGCACCGGAAACCCGAGCTCAAAATGAATTGCGACAATTGATTTTCAAGTAATTAGCATCGTCCCGCACCTCTGGCGATGCCAATTCCAGACGCCGCCCAGCGAGGCAACACTTGCACGGAAGTGCGTTAAATTTTACGAAAATGGCCCCTAATGAGAATGGCAAAAAGTAAATAGTTTCAATTACAGGAGGACAACTTTGGTGTGCACGCGGCGTATACGTGATTTCGGGCGGCTGCCACAGCTGTCGCAGCATCGGCTGCCTTTGAAGTTATTATATTTGGACCCAAGGCCCAGAAACGCTTTCCTGATAAATCTATTTTGCACTGAGAGCGCGGCATGAGGCGGCGGGTGGGCTATCCACTCAGACAACTTGAGATAGATTGTGCGGCTCCTGCGGTTACAGGATTTGAGCGGCTCCTTAATTATATACGCCTTTGTCAGTGTGGGTATGTGTGTTCGGGGATTTTTTCTTCATTCCATTTGGCTGCGTCCTTGAAGCCGTATGATAATGACAATAATGTTGCTTGTTGAACACGCGGATAGATATAGACTCGTGAAAGTATGCGGTGTGTATTAGTCTGTGTGAGTGTGTCTCCTTGCTGCTCAAATGAATGTCGTGAGCAGACATTTGCACTCCCATCCCTCCATTAACATTATAATCCACTCCACGCACACTTTCACACATTAGGCATGTACATGCAGACGAAAATTCAGAGTGAATTAATGTAGTAGGTTCCTTAGAAATATAGTTAAAATAAACTTGTGGCAATTTGTAATTTATTTATTCAATATTTTCTGGCAAGGAGGCAAGTTACGCAGATTTAAGAACTATTGTAGTTTGTTGTCATTTATTTAAACTCCAAATAAATTTAAACATTTGTCTTTAAATGTTCTTGGTCTTAGAAGTTTATACATTTTATTTATTTTCTCAAAAGTTAGTTGATACGTTTTTCTTGCAGTTTGACTTTTAATGAAAATACCCTCGGTCTTTCTGAGTGTACAAACACCGTTGAAACAATTTCGCGCAGGGTGCCAAGGTATGGGAACCAACTGGGAAGGGAGCATGAACATGTACGGGATACTTCAATGGCACTTGTTCACGCCACTGACAGTTGGCCTTAGCTAAACGCAACTCACATGTTGCCGCCACACACACCTCACCCTCTCCCTATGGTAAGTCCCCCTATGAACCGAGATCAGAGTGCACTTGGCGTGTGTCGAGCTCTGTTCCATGGGTGGCACTACACACTACAGAAACTACTAGCAGTTGTAGTTATTGCCCCTGTCGCTGTTATTAGCAGCTCCCATTCCAGAAGGGTGATGAGTTGAGCTGCGATTCCTGCTATTCGGTAGATCAAATATTTGCTATGCATATCGAAATGGAAGTAGAGCAAACAAACAATCGATAGAGTGTTGATTACTCGGAATTAGCATTAATCTACCACAATACATTAATATGTTGCTTAAACGGAAGGTTAAATGAAAAAGATATTTTATTTCGAAACGATAGTTTTAATATTTACTTTGAATATTCTTTTTACTATTGCGTTTACTTAGGTAAATTCTTAGAGCTGCTGTAAATATTTTAATTTCTGAATTAGTTATTAACTTTCGGAAATCCCCTTAAAATGATGAGACAAATAAAATCAATAAAAAAAGAAAATCTTAATAGATCAAACAAAGTTCTAAGTGAGCACTATTATACCAGTTTTGCTATATTTTTCCTTTCCTAACAGCTATCTCCACCCATTAAACCACTTACTTTGTACAGAGAGAGGAAGACCTGGCATTTCCCATCCAAGATATCAGTTATCTAACTCATGCACGGTGCTTTAAAGCCATTTAAGAATTCTTAATTGCATGCCACAAAGCTTTTGTGGCCAATCTGCAGCTCACATCAACACCAGCAGCCTCTGCGCCGCGAGGTGTTAAAAAGTGCACATTTGTCAACGACCTTATCGGCGGCGAACTCTGCCCCCAAAAAATCCAAACCCACCTGGCCGGATCCTTGATGCCATTGTTGCCGTTCCGTTACGGTTTATCTTCGGTGTCATCATTAACCGCAATCAGCGAACATTTTATGCCAAATGACAGCAACAATATAAAATGCTTTATGCCTTGTGTGCATACCTAAATATTGCCAAGGGAATTAGCGGCCACAATAACAAAACAACCCCAGGAATGATAGGGGAAAAAAATAAGAGAAAAACTTTCATTTAATCTGTTGATCTGCTCGTGTGACAGCCGAGATCCAAAGGAAGTGGGGCTGGAAGTTTTTTCCCACTTTCGCAGAACTTTTTCTGGTGAAATTTTAAGACAGCTTTGAGATTTTTCCACACAAGCCTCTGAAACAAGCAAAAAAAAAAGAAAAAGTAGCAAGTAAGCGAGGCAAAAAAAGCTGAAAACTTTATAATATTTGAGGAATATGGGACGGCTTGATACCCTTTATGGGAAGAAATATGTTTCAATAAAGGGAAAGATTCATTAGTTTCCAATGCATCCTCAATATATACTTTCATATAAATTAGATCAAATCTGACCAATACTGAGAATAAGAATGGAGTTTTGTCAAGTTTTTCATGCATTAAATTTACCAAAATGTAAGTATCTTTCAAACAAAAAAAAAGGGGGCTTCCTTAAAGGGACTCACTGTAACGGATTGCAAAATGCGCCAAAGGCTTTAGACAATTTCGGGACCCTGTCTCCGCTCTCACCTTTGCTGCTTTCCACCGCTTTTCCACGCGCATTAGGGCCCGGCTTGGAAAGTTGTCGGCGGGAAAACAGCCAGCGGCGGACGGGAAAAGTTTTTCGGGCTTGTTGCGAGAAACCTACGCGGCGTGTTAAAATCTTATCAACAAATGCAGGCGGCAGTGTTATGTGTGCTGGTGCGTGTGTCCGTGGGCTTGGGGGAAATTAAAAGGAAAATGCGTTAATCATGAGCAGCGTGGAGTGGAGTGGAGCGGAGCGGAGTTTTCCTACACAACTGAAATTTAATTTGCGTTAAACGAGCGCACGCCACTGATTAAAGACGATGAGGCAGCTGCTCCCACTCCTTGCCAACGCGCTGATCCCCTTCGATTCCCCTTGCGCGCCTAATTTTATGCAACAAAAACTTTTGCACGCGTCGTCGCCTTATATGTGTGAAAAGCCCCGGCACGGGTGTGCGTATGTCTGATGTGTGCCTGTGTCCTTGCGAGAAAGGTAACTTTTTGGGGGCCAAAGTTCGTTGGCAACTTTGAGGCTCGGCTCGACGCCCAATGCCAAACAAAAGGCCAAATGAGCATTCGAGGATACGCACTTAATCCGGGATGACAGGCTCACGTAACGACAGCCAACAAGCGAGAGATAAGCAAACTGCAAGTTTCACAGCCGAACCTTTTCTCCGAGTAATGATGAAAGATTGTAGCCACTGTGCTATGTGAAGGGAATTTGAATGAATTAAGCCAAGGGCTCTGACTGAGACTGAGAATATATAGTAGAGAGAACTACGCTAAGTACGATTAAATAAATCTCTAATCGAGTTAAGCGAACTCTTCTTGTCTATTTGCTTGAACAATAACCTGCTTTAGTAACTATATTTAAAATGCACTAAAAATGATAACTCATTCTATTTAAATTGCTATTTAAACCGTAAACGTATACAAACAAATCCCGACTGCACTCAGCTGGCTTGCAGATGCCCGGAGGCAATTGGTTTGCAATTATCCCACTCTGCTCTGCACTCGGTTTAAGTGCGCAAAAATGTCCCTATTTACACGGCACTGCAATGGTTTAATGTCAACACATTTGAATGCAACTTCCTGCGCGGGGGTTTCTATTTCGGTTTCTAATTTGGCGACACCACGGGACCGCGCGACCTGTCACTGTTCAACCCCTTCGGGCTGCCATTTTGCGGCACTTTTGCTCATTGCCTTTATTCCGCCGAATGTGATGAGGTTTTTTATTTTAGGCTGCCAACTCTGGGGCAACTTCAATGGCTCAGCTGCAGTTGCAGCGGCAGTCCCGGAACTTTCCAGCCCTCAGCACTCCGACCTTTTTTTCGGTCCTATGATTCAGCGACAAAGCAAGCGACGGCGCACATATTATTTACACTTTTAAACGCGCAACGTTGCGTCACGTCGAGTTTTTCAGTTTGCCACGCATTCGCGCCTCACATTTTATGAATTCATTTCCGTTCATTTACGCCTGATGTGTCGGCGAGCCCGGTGGCACTCTCAGCCGTTTGCCAGCGCCAGTTTGCGGAGCCTGTAATTAAGTTAAACTGTCTGGTTAGCAAGGGGTCCTCACCCACCGCTCTGGGCCTGGGACCTTCTGAAGGGTCTTTAATGCAGAAGTCAAATGCTGAGCCGCCTGTTCATGGAGATTTCCGGATAGATTGGGTCCTCAAGGGGCATAGGCTGCACTAGAGCAGACTCTAATGAGTGGCACTGCCACTGCCACTGCCCCTGCACGTATTACGTATTAGATTCCAAAATCTAAATGGGTTTAATTTCGCACACGGAGAACCGGGGAGAAAATAAAACACATTAGGCTCGCAAAAGTCACAGAGATTTCTCATCTTAATCTTCGCAGAAAATGATGCTCATTAAAAGAAAGCCATTCCCGGAATTGCTAATCCCTTCTCTGCCACCTTTAGGCCGACGTCTAATTCGCTCAAAAGCAAACTCAAGACAAAGTGCTTTTTTAATTTATAACTTAATTTGGGAGCCATGAGATATATAAAAATGGATTGCGGGCATGTCACGATTAAAACAAGCCGAACAGCACGAAAGCGCCTTAAGCCGAATGTACACACATGTACATATGTTACATGGGTGTGTGCACTAGGGTGGTCCATCACAGATTCGATTTGTAAATTTATTTATATGGAAATTTGAAATACAGAATTTGAATTGTGTATTCAGTGACATGTGAGAGGAAACCATTTGCAAGATGTACTTAAATAAATGTTTTTCTTTTTATTTGGTAAGCAATATTTAAAGTATAAAAATCGTTAGCCTAATAATCCTTAATAATAATAAACATAAGGTATATACAGTATTATTGTAGAATGTTAATGTTTGAGTCAATTTTTATGGGATATGTGAAAGTATTAATTTTTTAAAACTCATTTATATGAAAATTTGGTATTAACATTTCCATAGATTCGGAAATAAAGATGAGACAGTGTTCTTAAATTTTAATTCCTGTGGCAGGTACACCCTACTGTGCATCGTATGTGTGTGTGTGTGCTCCACATAGTGACAAACACAATGAGCGACGTCAGACTTGAGGCGCTATAACGAAAAATGGCAAGTAATCCGCCAAGGGGCGCTGAATACGGGGGCCCGGCAATGAAACCTCGGCGAACCGCACGGGATGAGGAAAATGGCGAGAGGAAATCGCGTCACACATGCGCCATTATTAAACCCGGTCGGTGTCGGTGTCTGTGTGTGTGTGTGTGGCGAACAGAATATTAATTAATTTCTTTAACACGCTCTTCGCGCTATCCACGCCACAACAATGAATGAGACAATGCGCTGGTGATGTAGCAGCTCCTAGAATTATGCTATAAATAT
The DNA here is from genome assembly GCA_008042675.1 of Drosophila seguyi. Taxonomy (NCBI): domain Eukaryota; kingdom Metazoa; phylum Arthropoda; class Insecta; order Diptera; family Drosophilidae; genus Drosophila; species Drosophila seguyi. The sequence continues at coordinate 18,243 of VNJU01009821.1, read as the reverse complement.
TTAACTTGCCATATTAATAAGAAGCCGGCGACGGCGAAGAGGACGACGACGACGACGACGAAGAGGACGCCATGTTAATGAATTTCAATATGGCGTCGGTCGGCCCAACTGTGTGTATGTGTGAGCTGCGAGTGGTTGCGTGTGGTGGTGGCGGATGCCTTTCAAGATCCTTGGAATCCTTGCACTTGATGGCTGTTAATTAAAAGACGCTTAGAAAAGTTGTCGCCGCGAAGAGTGACAAAATGCGTTTCCCAACCGGCACTTGGCAACTTTTAAGTGGCATCAGGTTCCTATGCATTTCAAATGGAAATCTTATCGCCGACACTCAACCAACCCGAGCACAAAGGCATCGCGCCCTGCCACCAGCATCACCATTCAACGGAAGACACCTACTCAAATTATGAGACTTGACTTTTGTTGTCTCGCAGGCATGAGATACAACAACTTACATGTTGGCTCGTTACGCAAAAAAAAGAAAAACTTGGCTAAACAAAAGGGAATCAGCTAAAAAAAAAAGTTGTGTGTCAGTCACTTCAATTGGTGCCAGGAGACTTTCCTTGCAGCAGCTTGGCAATGCCATGAAAGGGAAAACATGTGAGTTGACATTTGCCTTGCGTGTATTGCCACCATTGGGAATTACAGAGAAAAGTATTCATTTATTTATCCTGTTTTCGACACTGAAATGCTTTGCTGCTAAGTGGCAGGGCTTTGATTCTGAACTTCTAAATTGTATCATCTATGGCTGTGCCTTCGCTTTCATAATATTTTTCTTTTACAAAAAATGGGTTGGCTGGCAAGTGTTCGCGGCTATTTGAACGACAAAATGCGCAAACTACTGCCCAGGGAGCGAGGTACAGGAGCCACTGAATGCGTGGACCAGCTTAACTTTGAGATTTACCTTCATCCCGCGGACTTAGTCCAGTCCCTTCAGCTTGATTTTGAAACCGAATCGGAGGAGTGTATACCATCCAAACCTGACAACAGTAGCAGCTGTAGTTGACTGTCAAGTTTTACAAATATTGGAGATACTTGAAGATCATGGAATCGGTTTCAGAAGAAAAATTAAACGTCCCAACATATTTTTCATAAAGAAATCTATTCGTAGATCTGGTACAGTTTCTTAATAGAATACTTGTAATTTTAATGAATACAAAAAAGAAAAAAGTCTTGATTTTGTTCATCTTTGCAAATAGAAATAGGAATTAAAGAAGTAGACCTACTACCGCGGACACCATACATGCTGGTTTCTTGATCCTATCATCGAGTCCACTCACCAGCCAAACGGATGGACGAAAGCCCAGTCCTTGAACCGACTTTAAAAGGGGAAATATTGGAAAGCAGACCTTGAGCCGTCGGATGGCCGCAGGAAATTCAAGCTCTCTGCATGGTGCCAAATAAAAAGAGCCACAAAATCCATTAAGACACAGCCAGCGGCGGCAGTGGCAGTGGCAGTACTCCTTTTTTTGTTTACCCCATGCCACATGCTCGCATCAGTGGCCACGCCCCCATGGGCGAAACCCTTTTTAAGGCCGAGCATAAAAGTTACTTCCGTTGCTCGGCGGCAGCGGCGGCGGCGGCGTCCGAGAAAAAGGCTAACAAAACTATTAAAATGCCGGCGACATCATACATTATTTATTTCGTTTTCCTACACCAACTCCCTGCATCTCCTCTCTTATTTGTTTATAGCTTTTCTGTTATTTTTTTCCGCGGAGAGAGAGCGAGAGGAGATGCTGGCATGTCTGGCCGAGGGCCTGGCGGAAATAGAAATCCTTAAACAGAAAATTGCAAAATAAAATTTTCACTTTAACCAAACAGTTTCATGTTTGTCCACAGCCAAGGGAGTGGAAGCGGGCAGATGGACGATGGGCGATGGGCGGCCCACAGTTGGCCTTGCAGCTCGGCCGTGCATGTTGCCCTAATGACGTGCAACGCCTGCTCAGCTTTGGCGAGAATTTTATTTCACTTCTAGTTGGTTTTGTAGTCTGCATTTTGTTCTTTCTCGGTCTCTAGAGAAAAAGGGGCGTATCTGACTGTGCAACACAATACAAAAGCAATTTATATTTTCTTCTAAAAATGGGTTACATTTCATTGACATTAAGCCAAATGAACTAAACCAAGAGGGAAAGTGCAGTAAAGTAAAGGGTACCGAACAGGGTATGAAATGTTCGTGTTACTTTGTATTTTCACTTATACCCGGTTTTTTTTATCCTCCAGCTAAATGAGCATGTGGCTTGGACGAGGTCCTGGATCCGGAGTGCCTGCCTGCCCCAAGGGCTTCGCCGGCTCTGTGACAACTTTATTTCAGTTGTGCTTCCACTGCGGCTGGCGGCATTAAGTCGCCTTTTTGTATTTATTTGTTGCATTTCCGCTCTTTGCCTTTGGCCGGGCTTAGTCATTAGCCCGCCGGCATTGTGAAGGGTATTTAAGCGACACCTAAATTTGTAAAAGGGATTAGGGCGAATGAGCTGGCAGCTGAAGGAAATTCGGTTACCATTAAACCCACGATTAAGGCAATCAAACAGAGTTAATTGAGAGTGTATGTTCAGGACAGATTTACCTGCCCCCTACTGTGAGTCCTGCTGCTATATTTCTTCATTATGGCAACTCTGGGAAATGCCTTGCCATTTTGTAAAATATTTTTGCAATATTACATTTTTCTTTAGTTTGTTCTCTTGCTTTGCTCTATTTGCACAGTCGCTGGAGACCATCAAAATATTTCATTTAAATTTTTGTCTTGCCAGCACCCAACGAATTAATGAAAAAAGTAAAAAGTGGAAGAGAATGAGATGGAAGCAAAAGGCAAAGAACACAGGACACAGGACTCTGAAGGACGACCGACAATCACCTGAGTATGGAGGCAAGGGGGTGCGCGGGAGAGATGACAAGCGGCTGGCACTTAATTTAGCAGATTTACATAAAAGTGCCCAGCCGAGCAGCCAAAACTTGCCTATCGAGGCATGTGGCGGCTGCAGGTGCAAGTCCCCATCATCGCGAGGCAAGCCCCGGGCGGAAACTTTCCGCGGCGACAAAGTTCCCTGCCTTGAGAGGCAAAAAAATTGTTGGGCATATGTTTCGGGTCTCGGTCTCATTTTAATAAAAACAGGAAATGCGCTTAAGCTATTAAAAAAGTATTTAGAAAGTATTTTCGAGGCTGCCGCCTGGGGTAGCAAAGTTTTTATTCCCGCCCCGCAGGTGGGAGTGGAACCAATGCGAACTCATCAAGTTGGGGGAATATAAAAAGCCAGTGCCAAGATAAATTACAAGTCCGCATGATTAATGATCGCAAATGGGCCAACGGTGTGGTGTCCACAGCGCCGTCGTCCTTGTCCCCATGAACTTTGCTTTCGCTCACAGGTATTTATAGAACTTTTCTGGCGCAGCTTTTCGGGGAATTGGGGAATCTTTGAAATTGCACGGTAGTGGCCGTGACAATTAAATTTAATTACTTTAATGGGCTTGCGGTAAGTAGAATCCTCTCAAAAGAATTCTTTAAGGGTTTCTAAGAAGATTATCGATTTACCATCTATTTTAGAGCATGAAAATATTCAAATTAAATAATATATATATTTACTCCACTAAGAAGAGTATACATTCAAGTTACCTTTAGAATTATCCCAATCAATAATTATCTAACCACGCTTTGTTTTTAAGGGAAGTATAAAAGGATTACCTGTCACCTCCGACTCCTGTATCGCATAATTAATTACTCAAATTAATTCACTTGCTTACCTCGATTACGTGACTAATTGCCTCCGCCCCTCATACAGGCAATTCCCTTCTTCTGCCGCGAAGAACATACTTATACCACGACGTTTAGCTAAATCTCTGCACTTTTGCCTTTGAGAACTAAATCCCAGCTAATTAAAGCACACAACAGTCAATATTTGCTGTCAAAAAGCGAAATATATATATTTGGGAAATACAAACAAAGTTCTAAATGGCTTCATTGCAATTGACACAAAAAATTGTACAATGAAGAGAAATGCAAACAAAGCCAACTGAGGACCGTGCAAGTTACAAGTAGCGTAAGCGAAACCCTAGAGCAAGTGAAGGGTAGGGCGGGGCGAATGACAACAAAGGAATTTTTCAATATTGCAGTGCGTTGCGTATACGCGCCGTCGGCCAAAACAAATAAAATTAAACAAAAGTGACAGCGAAGCGAACGTGAGACACACAAAGAAGGGATGGGTGGACGGTGGGTGGTGGGCAAAACGTAGTGGGTGCTGGGTTAACTGTGAGAGGGTGGGACGCCAGGCGGCAGTAGCCAAGGATGTGAGGCCAGAGACTGCGGCAGAATTTGGCCATTTTTGCCAGGAAAACGGAAACAAAGCGCAGGCGGAAGCAATTCATTTGTGTATATGTACCGTGAGTGTGTGTGTACTTTAAGCTAGAGCTATGCAAATGTGAAACAGAAATTTGCACAACAGCTACTGACTAAAACACTCTTGAATTCTACACAGTATCGTGAAGGAGAAACTTCAATAACTTTAACTTTAAAAAGAGTAATAATTGAATAGTATTTAATAATACCTCTTTGAAAGTAAGCTGATAGATTCACAATTACTCAAAGAAAATATACCAGAATCAGATCCCCATTTCATTTTATTTAAACAAAAATCCGTTCCATTTATTTCTCTCTAGTTAAGACTCATTTAGGCATGTAAATGTGTAAACATGCTTTCGAACCTACTTATATTTTCTCGATGTAAAGTTACTTGCCCCAGCCATGACCATGAACCTTAATTAACCAGCAATTATTTAACCGCAATCATAATTAACCAGATATTGCCAGCGAGACGAAATTCATTTAATTATATGAAGAACGCGTGCCCTCCGAATGTTTTTGTGTAGCCGTTAGAAACCAAAGTATTTTTAATTTCAAATTGCGCATTGTGGCAGAAAATTGTTCGGTGCGTGCCAAATGAGCCCAAAATTGCGGTGCATACCCCCCACTATGCATATCCCCATTCAGCCCATGCTATTTTAAATATAATTTTTGCCAATTATATTTGTGAAAATGCCAACCAAACTTTTGGAGTGTCTGTAAGCGTGTGTAAATGTGTTTAAATTTGATTAGATTTTGCATACTGCCCCTTAATTAGCCTGAAAATATTTGGTTTCCAATCGTAACTGTTTTTATTTGAACTTTTGAAATTTTAAAGGTATGTGGAAATAATATTAGTCTGACTTTCAGCATCTTTTTGAATTCGTTTTTTCCTCATAACATTTTATTTCCTCACAGCTGCGGAAGCTCGCATCCTTATTATTGTTCTAGCTGTGCACTTTTCTTTTTATTCGCAATTACTTTTCTAACATGTGCACATGGTAAATGTGTTCTGGTAATTTGGGGTTTTCGGGTTTATCTTCGTTAGTTTTATCGCATTCTAAATATTTAGCACCAGAACATGAGCTGAGTTTCTCTTGCATGCATTTGTTTAGAAATATATTTGGAAAAATTAAAATTAGTTATTAGAGAAAAGGTAATGATAAACAAATGAGAATATATATGTCTTTAAAAAATCTCAAGTAAATAGGTAATTTAAGAATTTTTTCTTAGTCATGCAGATCTATCTATCAAAAGTTATTGGTACCCTGACTTGATTTTGTTTATTGAAGAGTTCTTGTTTTTCATGCTTTAAATCTCGAATTCATATCAGTTTTAATGGCCAATCCAACTTTCAAAACACGAAAACAAAACAAAAAGAAAACGCAAGTCAGAAAGATGCAATCAACAAAAGCTAAAAGAAATCTGGGGGAAAAAATATATGGTCAGCCTGAGGGGCGGTACAGCAAAGGGGCGGGTGAAGCAGGCACAATGATTGATATCACTTGTCAATAATCCATAAAATGTTGATTTGTTCATTTTATTGTTTACATGCATCACAATTGTCGGCCACACCCACACACCCGCAAAACATGGCAAAAGTTTTCTGTTTTCCATCGGCTGCCTTCCGGTTTTTTCTTTCTTTCTTTTTTGCTTTTTGCTGTCAACAGCAAAGCGCCAACAACCAAACAACAAATTTGCCTCCATCTTTGATTATCAAATCGCATGCAAGCCATTTTTTTCGAGCCCCATTTGGTTTAGTTGGAAAAAAGTATAGACGCAATTTCGCCGCCTTTGTCGATGGCGACGCATTCATCAACTTAACAGCAGGACATTGGCAGCAAAAACAAACTCTGATCATGATTTGCAGAGAGTTTTCGACATAGGTAACATTTTTTTGAACATTTGATTTTATTATATGCTTTTTTTGATGCATTTTTTATTAACAGTTTTTATTATATATAATATATTGTGTCTACTATGTTGTATAAAGCAGAACTTAATGAATTATAACAATCATAATAAAATGAACAACAAAAATTGCATCCTGCTTTGTTATAAAAAATAAGGTTTAATGCGAAAATAAGAGTAACTCTTAAATATCTTTACAAATTATTTATATTTCAAATAAATAAATACTTTACTTATATTTTAAGTCAAAAGTAATATAAAATATATTTTGTTTCTATATTTTTCCTGCGGGGAAAATGACTTACCCAACAATTACCAACACAATAGCTTTGTAAGTCAAATTAACAAATTAATTGCAACTCCATTTTTCAAGATAAATGTGTAAAAATATATAACTGTGATGATATTCATGAAGAAACTCATTATAGAGAGAAACCAGCAGATGGCTGACAATTAAAATAAGCGACAATTTTATGTGCGTCAAGGAGAGGAAGGATACTTTTCACTATCCCCATCTCTCACTTCCCCTCCTCCATTCCGCCCCACCCGTTACAATGTGGCCACGCCCACGCCAAGAAGTGCAGAGAAAACCGACAGAGAAGGGAAAAACTCTCGGAAAAGTAAAAAATACAAAAAAAAGAAAAGAGTGTGGCACAAAATTACGCATACGCCCCGTGGAGTGCAGCAGCTGGCATACATGGCCCTCGTGACGCTTCTCCCTTTTGCGTTTTCTCCACGTGCGACGCTCAAAGTTGCCAAAAGATAAATACAAATAGCAAAGTTTCGTAGGGCAATTACAGTAAACCAGAGAAGAAGGGGTAAACTAGGGGCAAACCAAAGGCAGGGAATGCCGCTTTAAGGCAGAACTGCTGGGGAGAAAGAGTAAGAGATTCCTGGGTTGCCAGTATCATGCATAAAGCAAATGCTAATTGAATTTCATGATAAACGCAAAATGAACTTTCGTCCGCTCCGGAAATGTGTGTTGAGGTGAAGTTTGATGGGAAATAACCCTATCCCCCAGTTGTCCAGGCCGCAGGAACATTTCTCGACCGCAGCCACAAACATTAGACGAGCTGACGATACACATCATCGCATTGCCTTGCATGGCAGCTCCATTTGTTGCGCTTTTTGTGACCATTTATCCTGGCGGAGACCTGCTTTCATTGCTTTCCGTACACCGAGAGAAATTTATTTGAAGATATAGGTTGAAAAAAACCAAAAGGGCCTAGAACTTCCTCTTCATTTAAGTTTAGAAAGTCTTTTAAGTAATAAATTAAACACAATAGAACGGATTTGTAGTTTATATCATTATATTTCCCAGTGTAACTGTACGCTTGCATGTGTGTTGTGTCAACGCCGATTTCATTTCGGTGCTGGGCTCTTTGCCATTACTTCAGAAGCAACTCCAGCTTCGGCTCCTTTTCGATCTCCATGTCCACGCTGGTATCTGGTATTGATGGTCAAGCATTTATACTTGTCGTTCAATGTCCAGGCAATGTATATCTTGGGTTTCTCAGCCCCAGCTCCGGACTCGACCGCTGCTGCTTCTACTGTCGTGTCCTGCCTTCCCCGGCTCGCTATCCTGCTCGATGTCCTGCTCGGTTACATGCACTTGATGATGGCTTTTCAAACTCTGTTTGGCATTAAATCTTGCGTTGAATGCATCAACTTGGCGCTAAGTTATTTGAGTGTGGCCAAGCGCAGCGGAGCCTGCGACTAAGGACGGGCCCCGTGATTTATAATTATATCCTTGGCCCGGACTTTGAGCGGCGCATTAAGTGGCCGTCTTGTGAGTTATTCGCTCGCTTCGGATATATCCTTTCCGCTCCAGTAAAGGGCCATATAAATATTTCAAGCCGCTGGCTGGCCCGGATTAAGCCGCTCTCTCTCTCGCTCTCGATGTTTGTGTGTTCACTTGTCCTGTTTATTGTTGCATATGGCATTTGGTTTCCTGTTTGTTTTAGTGGTGACGGCCAAGCCGCTTATATGTGTAATCCCGTGCAGCGGTTTATTTGAATTTACCTCCAACTTCCTGTTCAAAAAATACGACTATATCCACAGTCAATTGTTTTACCTTTTTTTTTTGGAAAATTGTTTGGCTTTGCACCGGTTTTTGGTTCACTTTTACACGGCTTTATATTGCACTTATTTGCTTTGGTTCTGTTTTATTTTTTTCTGCATATATTATGCAACAGTTGCTTTCCTTTCTAACGCTCAGTCAAACTAAATAGCATTTTGCCGGTAATGAGCTTTCCCAAAATAAAGTTTTGGTTCTATTTAGCGTAAAACCTGCTTATTTACAAATTAAATAAGCCATTAAAAGGCTTTGAAGATAATCCTAAAAAGGGATACAATTGGGAAACAAAAAGAAAATACTCGCTGTGTTGTAGCATTAGTTGGAAGTCGTCGCAAGTAAATAAAGTGATTAGAATAGTTACCTTATAATTTATAAAATAAAATATATATATATTATTAGTAAATAAAAAGTTTGGGTCGCCAAAATATCAATCAATAGTTGCACAAGAGTCAATAAATTTATTGTAGTCACACAGCTCATAATTGATCAGTTCGTTACTCTTCCTTCAATCCCAAATCCAGACCCTACTCTTTTCCTCCATTTTTCTCAGTTGCTTTTCCTGCACTTTGATTAAAGTTCCTGGAAGTCTGTGTTGCTGTTTTCTCGGTTGCTCTTCGCTATGCATGTAATATTGCAGCAGCTCCATCGCATTGTTCTAATGAAAAATGGCCAGTGGCAACAATGTTGCTCAGCGGGTCATAAAACTTGTGCAGCAACAACCGGAATAGCAGCACCAACAATGGATAAATGAACAGCCCGCAAAATGCGCGCTAGATTGCACTTGCTTATCTATGCGCCGTCTATTTTCTTAATTTTTCTTAGCCACCCTCCGAGCCGGCCGTACTCCTGGCAACGTTCCCTTATTCCTCATCGCAGGATGCCACCGACTGGCATCTTAATTTTGCCGCTTTGGCCATAAACCAGAGCGGAATCCTGGCAAGCTATGGTATTTCGCTTACTGCCGCGTTTCTTTCTTGTTTTTGCTGTATTTCGTAATTAACGCGCGTAATAAGATCACGATTAAGATTTTCCCCTCTTAGCTGGCAGTGGAAACATGCTTGGCAAAGGACTAAAGTCCTGGCCACTGTCTCATTTGTTGGTATTTTTTTGTATACTCTGTACGATTTAATTATCAAGGATATTAGACTAGAATTCTACAAGAAGCAAGATGTTAATAATAAGCGGAGAAATGGAACAACTAAGTGGTTTTTTAAAAAAGGTTTGTCAAAGTTGTAAAGGTATAGAAATCCAATCTTAGGAAATATGTACATGTTTCCTTACTGTCTCGATATATTTCGGTTATAAAAATTTAACTTTTTCTGCTACATAAGGTAAGTTCGTGAACAAACAAATAATACTGGGTACCTTAAGGTCGTTACACATGGCTCAGTTGTTATTGCTGCTATTGTTGTTAGTGTCTCAACTTCATTAATTTTAATGCCACTTCTTTTTCGCCATCTTTTTTTGTGTGTTGCAGAAAGAAATGAAAACTGTCCGACAATCTCTTGGCCATAGAGCAGGCGAAAATTAGCATAGATTATGAACAGCTAGTGTCAGGTTCTCTCACTCGCACTCACTCTCTCCCAGTGGTTGTTGTTGGCCTGTTTCCTGCCCGAGTCAAGTTGTTGACCATGATGAAGAGCTTGTTAAGGCTGCTGCAGCTGCTGCTGCTGTTTTTATTGCCTGCGCAAAGATTTCCTGTTAAAGTTTATTGACTTGATTAAGTCGATTCGAAGCTGGTTCATTGGCAGTCAAGGAGTCTTTTAGGACTTTGACTTGAAAGTCCAATTACCAAAAAGTCTGCTTGTAAAATACTTAAACTTGAATTTAACATGTTTTCTTTGTTATAAAAAATGCTTATAATAGTATAAAAATCATTGCAATTTTAAGTGATCGCACATAAAGAGTGCGCATTAAAACTTTTTAATTTCTAACTTTAACTCTTATATTCAAATACATTACCAATATCGATTATCTTATATTTTGTTTAATATTTATAATAAATTATACAAATATAATGTACATTAACTACTTAGTCGTAATGAATTTTTTTTAATATATTCAACTTCCAGTCCACATAAAGTACTTGTACTTGAATAATCATGAGACGGCACACGCGGGGCATGCTTCATATTAACCCACTCAGGCACTCTTGTGCAACTGAATGCAGCTTCACTCTGCTTTTGTGTGGTTTGGACAAATCTTACCCGGGGATCAAGTAATTCACATTAATTGCGCCGTCTGCATAATTTTTTTTCAATTAAGCATTGCGCTTCTCACAGGGAGATGGAAGGATTCCAGCATCCATTCGGTGGTTTCCGAAAGTCTAGAGCGTGCACTAGACAAGGAGATGAGATTGCCTTTTCATTAAGATCCCAGTTGCAGCCCGTCCGCGGAATGTCTGCTCCCAAGTGCTTCATCTTTTTGTGTGTCTGCAACTCTGTCTCTGCCTCTATCCCTATCTAGCCTTTCTGCTGGCCTCTATCTCTTCCTCTCCCCTTGGCTCGTTGGCAAAGTTTTTGCTGGATGGCGTTGATGGAGTTGGTCTACGGCTTCTGCACTCGTCTTTGCTGATTGCCTCAAGAGCAGGCGCTTTATCATTTTTTTTGTGCCCCGCAGAAGGCTCCAAATTCCCAGCCCCTGCCACCTACGCACACACTTGATTATGTGCATTTACAGTGAAATTAATTTCTACTTTACAGTTGCTTGGAAACATGCAAAAAAAAAAAAAAAGAGAGAGGAACTCGCAAAAAGAGGGAAAAGTTTTTATGCCGCTTGCGGCTTTGCACTGACAATTAGCAAAACGAAAACAAAAGTTGGGAATGCACATGGAAAAGTTACTTCCCCACCAAAGAAAATAAAAAATACAACAAATTTTCGCAGGGAGGGAAATTGTCACAAATGCCCGTTTGTGACATCAGCTAAGGGGGCGTGTCGTAAGAGGCTTATCAAAATACTTTTTTTAGTCCCGGGACCGCTCTCCGCTTTATCACATTAGCTGTGCGTTCGAGTGTATAAAATTTATTTTCGAAAACTTTTAACGAGATTTTTTATCAGCTTTAATTTTTTGGCCCAGTCAGCCAATGCATTCATTTGCTTTGCAGGACGATGGCAAGGATTAATTACATGCTGCAGTGGCAGTTTCCTAAGCGATTGGCATTAATCCGATTTCGGTTTGCCAATAATCGAGATATAGAAGTCAAGGTAATGCCATCAGGCATTTGTTAAACATCGATTCAAACTAAGGTAATGACATTATAGTAGAAAAAGCATTGATGACCTCACAAATTTTTATTTGTTCAAAGTTTTATTTCATATTAGAGTAACTTTATCATTTAAGGTTGAATGTATAGATGGATTGAGAAAGTTAATCAATTTGGTAGAGGCAATTTGTATAGACAAGTTGATTATATAACTAAATATTTGTAGGCTAAAAGACATCTGTTTTAAGATATATTAACCAAAAAAGAACTACTACACTACAAAATTATATATTTTTTTAAATGCTTAGAAATGTGTCTAATGGTGAAATGCAAATCTTGAGGCACCCAAATCAGAATAATTTTTTTTACGGTCACCTCTTTAAAAACAAATGATTTTTGTATCACCACAAATAAATAAAAATAAAATCGTATTATTTGTGTCAAGTTAAATGACCACTTTGAATTGTTAACGGTCTTATTGCAGTTTACTTAACTTTTTGCATTAATAACGCACTCTAAGATATCTTTACTTTCCTTTTTCCAATAAATTTATTACAATTCTCAACTAATTTTGACTAGTGCAATAAATATACGCTCAGCCTTGTCGTAGTTGGATAATACAAAAATAAATTAATATATAAATAAAGAAAACTTGAACTCCAGTGACCCGGTTACCTCGCTTAAATGATAAATGATATATGCAGCTTAAATAAAGTCGAATGTAATACAAATTTCGGTTTTTCTCTTTATTTACAACCTGTTACGGCGTCAATTCTAACACATACTTAAATGTAATTTTCCGTAAAACGGCCCAAAGACCAAAAGCCAAGCCAGAAATGGCCGCAAAAAAGAAAACAAGCGGGCGCACACATGAAATATAACCCATGAGCGTGGCCAAAAGGGATAAAGCGCGGTAGCAACAACAATGAGAGCGGCGATAAACGGAGTCGAAAAAGTAAATAATGGTGGGAGTGCTGGGGTTGGGGGGAATAAACCCGGCCGAAACCTTTTTATTGATGCTTTTTACATGTCATAAAATATTTTTATAACATACTCTCGTGCGCAGGCCAAAAACATTTCGTAAATGCTTACACACAGGCTAAAAAAAAGACCCACACACACCCCCACCCCCATTTACGTAGTGGCATTTGCATTAACATGATGAAAGGCAACCACGAATGAAATTTAAACAATTTAAACTCTCTCTTTTTAGTGTCTGAACCGGAGAACCCTAAAGAACCCTTTCCCTTTGCCGCCATTAAATCAACTTGTCAATTTACAAAGCATAATTTCCGAAAAAAGGCCAAAGAGCTGCGGCGATAGAGAAAAATGAATTTGTCTCAGTCCATCCTGGCAACTTTCAGGATTTCATTTTTGTTTAGCATACTTCAGGCCCTCATTTGTAGCATGTGTGCTGGAGAGATGTCAATGAATACGCTCTGCTGCGTCGGAAAATATGCAAAGGTCGTTGCCATTTTCGGGGGGAAGGAAAAAATGTTGGCCACACGTATACCTATATATGTACATTTGTCGAATTCTGAATGCGGTCAAATGCAAATGTTTGCCAAACTTTTGACTTTTTGAATATACTTTTTAGGCTACGTTTGGTTATTATTGAAATATTTCATATTTGTTTCAATATTGTGGCATAGTTTCAGGGCACAAATTTGCAAAGTTCATGCTTTGATGTGAACTATTTACGAATCGAAAAGCTCCTTATCCCCTCCAGCCTCCCATATGACTACTTTAAAATGGCTTTTGAAACCTAAACCCCCCCAACATACGTTATGTAAAATGCTAAGCTTCTTTTCTTACTTTGATTAAGCTTAAGGATTTTGCTCTTATCTTCCTTTTCACCCTGACGTTTCGAGAAAGCGGCTTTAATTTGTGACTGTAATGCCTCCTGTAATGCTTTAAGTGACTGACATGAAACGTCATACGGGGCGTATGCTTAATACGCAAAATACGTGAGCCTGCTCCGAAATAAGTATAATAAATGTCAGAACGGATGGCTTCCCTCAAAGAAGCCGAAAGCCAAGCGGAAGTTAAAGGGTTGCCATGCATCGTGCATCAAAATGCCGTAAAGAACATGTTGGCCGGCCAATAAAGCGTAGACAAGGGGCCGAGGGGTGGGAGGCTCGGGAGGGAGAACATCTAAATGAACTGCGGCAGGGAAGAAAAAGAAGAGGAAAACACGAATAGGGGTCGGGCAGGAAAGGAGTCACGTTTCAGGAAGGACGACATGCGACATGCAAAAGGCCACAGGACGATCGAGCGATAGGGCCAACACACACACATACACACTAACGCACACACACTCACACACGTTGAGCTACGTGAGGTCATTTGGTAAATGTTTTAACAATTTAGATAAAGTTAACACATTTCGGTTTTTTTTTTCCCCCAAAATTGTAAAGGGCGAAAGCGCCGCAAGGCAGCCCCTCTGCAAATGGGCATAAAATTAGTTGGGTCAGTCGAGGGATGTGACCAAGGAGTCGATGTCGGTTGCCCTTGACACAGCCACACTCACACACCCAAATCCAATGAACTTGGCCTTCAGCTGCCAGCGTTTATTATGCCGATAAGCCAAGTATAAAAATCAAATCGAAAAGAAAGGAAAATACAGCAATAGCAAAAGACACTCAACTCATTTGGCCCAAATTTACTGCTCAAAGCTGTGACTGATAACCGGAGGGAAGTGAACTCAGAGAGAGATAGATTCCATCTATTACTTGCCATGCAGATGGGCATAATTTACGCAAATTTACACAAAATACTTTACTTCAGCTTTCGGCTCCCCAGAATCTCTTCGAAATTCAATATAAAGTCAATGTTTAAAATTATAATATATACCTGAGATTCGATTCACTACTATATTTATCGGGCAGGAACATTTTAGATAACATATTTAATAATATTAATAAATAGTATAGATCTTTATCGGATAGAACAAGAAAAGTTACATTTTTCAGGACTTTAGCTTTGACTCAACTTCGACAAAGACTTGGCTTACTGACTGCAGCCTTAAAGTCCTCTTCATGGTATTCCCTTCTCTAAAAATACATCCGCTCCATCCCGCCTTTGGCCCTCGTGATGCCTCAGAATAATGCTTGCCCACAATATGCCCACAAATTGCGCTTTTATTTCGCATTGTAATCAACATGGCGCGGGCCAAAACACGGAGCATAAAACGCAGCTGAGAGGGAAAATTAAACTGGAAAAACAACCGCTGAGGGTTCGCTGGGCAAAAGGGCTCTTAGACACATTCCCATTCATTATGCAGGCCATGTGCAAAGGGCAGAAGTCTTCGAGTGGGCCAGGCCAAGTGATTCCGGGACGGAGGCGAGAATGCACAGCTCCGAAAATGGGAACGTAGCTGTGCTGCTGCCCACAGACATTAGCATCCCAACGATTTAGATAGACCGGGATCCGCCGGCATTGCGGCTCGGAGAGTGCTTAAAATATAATTTTATGTTTTCCTAGCTTCCAGTTCTTGCCCGTTCTGCCTGTTAATATTTCGATTATACTTTTTAATGAAATTTTTAAACATTCTGAATGGCGGGCCAAAACTGCATTCAATTATTAAACAGGAATAGCATCCAGCAGGTCGTTCAATGACCCAGCTCTGTAGTATACAAGAACCCACTTCAAGCATTCAACTTCGATTGTCCGTGCTTACTTTATTTTTCGACTATTTTATTTTCGCAAAAAAATAACGAGGCGGGAAATGGGTTAAGTACGTCGTCGGCTATTGAGCCACTCGATTCTTGTTGTTATTTTGCATCGTTTTTCGATTCCTTTTTTTGTATTTTTGGTTTGCGAATGCTATTCGGGCATCCGTCAGCAGACTCCAGGGCCTCCGGTCTCTGATGTCCTGTCCAGTTCAGCTCTTCCTTCATTTTACATGAAGTGGCTGGCAGGTCGGGGGGAAATAGAGACAGTGAGAGTTGAACTGACAGGGCCCGGCTGGGAAAACTAACTGGCAAATCAAAAAACTGCACAATGTTCAACTGTCATGGTTTGGGGCTCTCGTTCCAATTTCCTCCTTCTTTTTTTTTTACTCGTTTCAATTGGCATTTAAAATCCCAGAATTTAGAACATTAGGCAGTTTTTGGTTTTTGCTAATTCATCAGTAAATCGAAATTAATGCCTTCCGAAGTTTGCATCGGAGTTAGCCATAAATTCGGCTTCCGGCAGGGCAAACTCTTCACCAATTCCTCTACTTGACTACGCAAAATTCAAATTCAGTTAAGCTTCCAAGACTGTTTAATAATAGGATTCCACAGTCTGAGTTACATGGCTCAAAATGTACATAGGTAGGCAGACTGACCATGCCCAGAGAGCAAATGTTTGTAGGGGGAAAAAGCTAAATTCGCTTGCTGTCCATCGGAAGCAATTTCCGTTTGGACGGCATCAAAATCAACCTTGAAGCTTAATTATTCATTTAACATTTGATTAGAAATTAGGGATACGCTGGGAGAGGGAGATGGTCTGACGATTACAACCATGTTGATGAGCAGTAGGTTCAGTCATCGGTTACTAACAGGCAAACAGACTTTGAAGACACTGCCTCCTCTTCACATTTTCCTAGTGCCCATGGGTTTGGGTTGTTTCCCATCTGGTTTTGCTTTCCATCAACATTTTAGTCTGGGTTTTTAGCACCAATTAGAGAAAGAGGATGGGTTTGACCCTTGTTTGCCTTCTGCCTTAAGTCTAAGTTTACATACTATTTAAAAATTTACCCTAACATTAAGGGATGGTTATAAATTCATCAAGAACTCCTATATTGTAAGCCTCATTATGGGCGTTCTGGCATTCATTGAATCGCAGTCGCATATTGGCCGGTCTTCAATCAGCTCAATCGCAATTTGGAGCTTGTGGCTCAGTGTCGTTTTTTGGCATGCGAAATGAAAATTCGCCACGTGCTTTCAATTTGCGATGTTTGACAAGCGGCGGCTGAGTTTGTGGCCCCGGCCTATGGCCACAGTTTTTGGTCGAAACGAGTAAATCAGAGGACGCCAATTGGCGACGCGTGTCTCAGGCCTGTTGACATGGCATCATCATCGTCGTCCTCATCGGACACCCGCATGCTGGAACTGTAGCGTAGCTGTATTCCGCATTTCGTATTTCATAAGCCGCAGGTCAAGTCATTATGCATGCCCTTTGATGACGACGGCCCGGGTCGCAGTGGGGGTCGAAAAATGAAGCTAATTTCGTTGCCCAGTCAACGTGGCTGTGGGTCGTGTGGCGCTGGTGGGCGTTAGTATGGGCTTAGTGCCTGGCCAACTACTTGAATTAATTTATCTTATCGCCGGCTGCAGTGGGCGGCATTGGGATGGGGCTGGGGATAATGGGGATGATGGGAAAATGGGAAAATGGTACGATGACGATGACGAGGGCCAGCATCATGCATTGTTGACGCTCAAGTTCCACTTATCAGCATCAACAGCAATAAAAGCAGCAGCAGCAGCAGCAGAAGCAGCAACAATGACTGGCAGCCATCACGAGCTTCATTTGAGGGCATAAATTTTTATGCTATGCGCTTTTCCCGCGACCCGTTTTTCTACGCCATTAGCCGCTCAATTGAAGGGCTGGAAAAAAAGAGTGTTGCATACTTAAGTGCGCCGCTCGTCCTTGGCTGGAAATTCAATTTGCTCTCTTTAAGAATGCCTAACATTGGGCAAGTAAACAGAGAAAAATATTTACTATATTTCCTATCGATTAATATATGTATATTTGATAAATGTATATTAACGATGATGCCATAGGTTAATATGTATATTTCTATATATTTAAGAAATATTTTTTCTGAAAACCTTTTACCTCATATTCCCTCGTTACGTATATTATTATTATGTTATAATGTATCTTGTGAAACAAACGTGTTCAAAAGTTTTTCTTTGATATTTGCGGACTCACTGAGGCTTCCTTCTCCCAGTGCATGTGGCTGTTCGGCAGGCATGCCTCACATTGTGGCAAGTCAATTATTTTCTTGTTTAGCAAATTGCTTCACATTCAGGTTTAGTGTAGACACTGTGTCCCCTTGCTTTGTTCAACCCAGTAGGTAGTAGCTACCCTGTCGTTCTGAAGGTGGCGATTGACCCTAAATTTCATATTCGTACTACCTACCCGGCTACTTCCCGCATGGGTACTTTCCTTACTGACCCTATGGTAAACGATGGCCGAACCACCAGTAGAAAAAAATGTTGCACGCGAATGCGACACAAAGCATAAACGAAATTAAACGATGATGCATTGCACTCATTTTCGTAACTTCGAGAGCATTCTTTTTGTTTTCTCCTTTCGGTTATTCTTTTTGTGTATGCATGTACAAGAGTTTACAAAAACAATCGCGTTAATTGTACCGTTTGTTTTCGTTTTTCGACACAATAAATTGGGAAGAGCGACGCGAGTGATTTTTGCCTTCTGCTTTCGGTTATTCTCTTTTGCTATGCTCTTACAAGAGTTTACAAAAACAATCGCGTTAGGTGTTTTGTTTGTTTTTGTTTTGCTTCTTGTATGTAGACGCAAATTTCGGCACAATAAGTGAAGAGCTTGTGGAGAGAAGAAGTGCACATAAATTTTAAAACAAAACAAATTAACTGTGGTAAGATACCTTAATTTTAAAAAATGTATAGTGCAAGGCATCAGAGAAGGCTGAAACAGCAATTAAAAAAAAAATATCAAGACAGTTTAAAACTTGCAAAAGTCGCTGCTCTTGGAAAGGA